>BDUI01000898.1:107471-121030 GCA_002335545.1 Apodemus speciosus
CAAATCAATCCATTCTTATCTCCTTGTACTAAGCTCAAGTCCAAGTGGATCAAGGACCTCCACATAAAACCAGACACACTGAAACTAATAGAAAGGAAACTGGGGAAGACCCTTGAGGACATGGGCACAGGGGGAAAGTTCCTGAACAGAACCCCAATAGCCTATGCCCTAAGATCAAGAATTGACATATGGGACCTCATAAAATTACAAAGTTTTTGTAAAGCAAAGGATACTTTCTATAGAACAAAATGGCAACCAACAAATTGGGAACAGATCTTTACCAACCCTACATCCGACAGAGGGCTAAAGATGTTTCTTTATAGATATTTTCAACTTTATTAGGGTGAAGGTTTATAGGAATAGATCTTTTTAACTATTATGAAGGTAAGACTGAAATTTATCATGATTTAGTCAGGAAACATGTTTTGTATCTTGGTTTATGCATCTCTACATCTGTATTATTAGAAATTGAAGGAGTGCCTCACAGGTATGCTTGAGAAAGGTAAGGTCTTATTCCATGTTCCTTCAGTCTTGATCTGTCAGCTTTCTCTTGTCTCTGGCATTCTCTGTCTTTTAAGGCTTATTCCTTTCGAAAAATTGTCAAGTATCAGGCCAGCTTCCTCTTAAACTACTCATCTCTGGAAAGAATATTTCACTAACTTCACTAACTTGTTCACTCATTTACTCATTCACTCATTCATTTATTCCTCTAACCCATGCCAGAATCAAGCTTTATTGCCAGTTCCTTTGTGAAGCTGGTAGTGGTTAGCATTGATTGTCAACTTGATGGGAAACAAATCTCTGGAAGCATCTATGAGGGACTATTTAGATTAGTGCCTCTGAGGGATTTTTTAAAATAATAATTTTGCAATTTTGAAATCAAAATGCAATTCTATCACTTCTCCCCCTTACCTTTTTTTCTCTAAGTCTTCCTATGCACCCCCTTTCTCTTTGCCTTACCTGTAGCTCTTCCTCTAGGGTTGAGTCCCCGTGAGCTTTCCTTTTTCATGTTAGTGTGATCATTGGCATAATCCTTGTTTAGGTCTTCTTTGAGCAGCCATGTTCGTGGGCCTTTATAGATTCTCTGGAGACACAATTTTACAGCAAACTTCCCGTTCATCTGGCTCTTATATAAATCTTACTGCTCCTTCTTCCTGAATAAGCCCTGAGCTATAGGTACAGGCATTGTATTGTAGATGTATTAGTTGGATCTGGGTACCACACAATCTCTTACTGTCTGCATTTTTACCAGTTGTGGTTTTCTGTAATATATCTCTTGCAAAGAGAGGTTCCTTTGATAAGGGGTGAAAACTACACTTATAGGTGGGTATAAGGATAAGTATTTAGAATATAGATATAAATTACATTGATTTTCTTTTTTTTTTCTTTTTTTTCTTTTCTTTTTTTTGTTGTTGTTGTTTTGCAATACAGGGTTTCTCTGTATAGCCCTGGCTGTCCTGGAACTCACTGTGTAGACCAGGCTGGCCTCGAACTCAGAAATCCTCCTGCCTCTGCCTCTCAAATGCTGGGATTAAAGGCGTGCACCACCACCACCACCGCCTGGCTAATTACATTGATTTTGAAAGTGGAAGGTTGTAGGTTCTCCTCCATGATCCATGACTTCTCTGGCTCTAGGTTGTTGGTTATATCTCTAGTACCAGGCATGAGTTCTTTTTTGTTGAACAGGTCTCAAGACCAACCAGAACGCTTTTGATTATCAACAAGGTATGTGTGCCATTGTTGTACCCTGAGGGTTATTATGCCTTGCTAGTGGTTGTTCGGGTTCATAGGTGTCATAGTTGGGTAGGACTACTGTGTGCTTCCTTTGTCTGGAAGTTTGCATGTGTAAAGGATTATTTTGATCAGATGCATTGGAACTGTGATCTAAAAGTAGGCTACATCATTCCCTGAGCTTGGGTTCTAGAGGGCACAACAAGGAGAAAGCTATTTGACTTATGCATTCATTGTTCTATGCTTTCTAACTATGAATGTGATATGACCAGCTGTCCCTAGCTCCTGCTGCTGTGACTCCCTGCAGTGATGCAATGAACCAAAAAACCCTTTATCCCTTGAGTTGCTTTTGTCACAATGTTTGAAAACTAAGTAATACAAAGAACTCTTGACCTCTTAGTGGCCAAATCTATCACCTGATTTCCATGTGCATTTGATCTCATCTCTTCCACAGTCAGTGTGCTTGAGATCCTTCTGTATCGGTTGTTGTGTTCCTGCACCACTGTGGCCTTTCCTCCCCAGTCTTTACTGCCCTTGCTTTTCTGTCTCTGTGGATGCCTTGTCAGTGATCCACCCTCAGCTTTCAGTTCCCATTATGTTCCCAGTTTTGCCGTGGTGACTTCATCTATTCCCATAAATGGAGTTGTCACTATTGTGTACCTGGCTTGTGAGTCTCGCTCTGACATTGCCCTTGAGTAAGTTGAACCTCACTAATCCTGAAGAACTCCTTTCCAGAAGTCTATGTGCTTTACAAGTTCATTGGTACCCCAATCTCTCTATTCTTCTGGCTTTTGTTCTCTGTGTCTTCCAGCATTAAAGATCCTTAGTTAGTCATGCCCTGTAACCTGAAGTCTCTTTAGTTTGACTTTCCTCATAAGCAGTTACAGCTCCTGTGGGTCCTACTTGTTACTCAGCTATTTGTCCCCAATGTTTATTTGTGCTTCCTCATTTAAACCATACTTCCAAATTGGTTCCCCTCTTCCAATGCCCTATCCTTCCAGGTTTTTCCTGTTCAGTACTGTTATCCCTGGTGCTTTTTGTTTGTTTTCAATTTAAATACAACTCTGCCTCTGGGCATGATGGTGCATGATTTTAGACCAGCAAGTTCCAGGTCAACCAGGGATACATGGTAAGACCCTATCTCAAAAAAGGACAATCATGCCACTGCCCCCACAAAACAACTCGGGGATTCTTCGTGATTCATACCCTATACTCTAACCCTCAAGACTGCTTCTAGCCCTCTGGCCTATACTTTTTTTTTATATTGGACTTTTGTCACCTTCCACGACAATCCACTTGTCTCTGTAATGCTTGTTCTCCACAGTCGTCCTTTAGTGTCTTGCTCAGTCTAAGCTGCTGTCCATACCATGTGTGGTTCACTTCAAGAACTGATCTTCTGTTTCATTGTTAGGTCCCTCTCTTGAGTACATACCACAGCTTCCTTGTGTGATAATTATGTTGTAATTTCCTTTACCAGCTCTTCCTGTCCATTATTCTTCGAGCTTATCAGGGCAGATATCACCCTTTATCTCTCTAGCCCCAGTATAGTGACTTCTGTACAGGAAGGTTTTTGTTTTGTTTGGGGAAGTGCTGGCTGAGGACAGARCACCGCTAATACAGACTGTCTGCCACTGTGCTACATCCTCAGCCCACATATGGGGGTGTTAAAGTGACAGGATTTTAATTAAACTATTTCATGAGGAAGTCATGGGAAACATTATTATTATATAGAAGTGAGTATACTAGATCTTTCAGTCAGGAACTAGAATTCTATGTATGTCACTGAAGCAAGGTATCTGCAGAGAATTTGATTATTCAAGGTTGTGGTTCTTGGATATATTTTCCATATCTACACTGGAAACCCATGTTCCCTTCCTTAGGACATCAGTAATGTTATACACTAGGGAGGAATGTAAATACTAAAATTTTCCCTTCAAAATAAATCAGTCGCTCAAACAATGCAATAAACAGATCCCCTGTTGGCACTACTTCCCTACATTGAGTTTATTTCAGAGTCCTATGAAGGGTAGTGTCAGGGAACAACCAGGTAAGTTGAGACAAGGTGCAATGAGTCTACTAGTAGTCTAGTGGAAGTGACATGGCAAATGTGTATGGCTCCAATAAAGGGGAGAAGAATGCAGGAGAGATTCTGGAGGCTTGCAGAAGGGAGGCTAGAAGAGCCTGTGTGCCATTGCTCCTTAGAGGATGAAGTTTGCTTTTAGTGGGCCAGGAAAATGGAGGAAGTGGGAAGTCAGGCTATAGGCAAGACCTCTTCAATACAGAAGGAAAGCTGGCCACATTTCAAAGTGTTTGAGATGGATCTGGGACCAGCTCTGAAATCTAAGAGATCTGAGGTCATCTGGCCAAGGCTAATGCTAGTGTAGAGAGCCTGTTCCCCAGGGAGTAACAGAGACCTTGGCTGAAGGTTCTAAAGGAAATGGTGATAGAATAAAGATGCCCTCAGGCAGAACAGAACCAAAGGCCAGAACTAGAGGACCACAGACCCTAGACAAGGAAGGACCTGTACTGAAACAGACGGCACTGACATAAGCAGAGGTTTGGCCAGAAAGGGTGGAGGCAAGGATGTGTTTACTTTGGTTCTCAAGTGCGAGTGATGGGAAGGATGGCACTCTACTGAGAAATAGTTGAAAGAGAAGGGCAGGGAGGGGAAGCCTCACCTTATCCTCTATGCCCCCAGACTACCCCAGTGCTGCCTTAAGGAGACTTAGATCACCTTGCAGACATTGAAAGAGAGAATGGTTTGTAAAAGAAAGAAAAAGGGAGGAGACAGGAAAGGAGGGAGAAAGAGAAAGAGGGAGTTCATTCTAGACCAGGATCATCAGAAAGCAGAAGGTTAAGGGTTCAAGTCCCCGTTTGTAAGGTGGACTTTGGAAAGGGAAGGCAGCAATCGTTCCCGTGAGATAGGAGGGGAATAGAAGTTTCCAAACTGCCTCAGACGGGATGCAACTTCCTCGAAGTGCTATCTAAGTATGATTGCATTGAACAATAAAAGGGCTCCTTTTGGGAAAAACACTACTTTGTGAATATTTCTGAAACTGTTCAACTACAATGGGTGAGCTCAGTGATTTTTGTCACTATTTGAAGTCTGAATTTGCCGATGAATGCAAGAAATGGTGTCTGGAGGCCAACAGAACTGGGCTGCAAGGGCAGCCCTGGGGTGAACACGCTGTGAGTGGGCGTTCTTATTCAGACTACCCCTTTGGCCCTTCTGAACCATTACTGTTTTCACCACTTAAAAACTGATTCGAACTTGAGCTATTATAGCAGCAAAGAGTCCAGCCCAAACCATTAACCTGATTGTCTCAGCTCAGTACTGTGTGCATGGCTTTTAAATGAGGTTTTCCTGTTTCGGCCAAAATACTTGTTTGATCTTTGTTTTGCAAACACCAGAAAGTCTCACAAATTGCATGTAGCTCAGCACAAGTTTTAGGTAAGTGATACAGCTTTGTGACAACTGTTGTAATTCTTCTGACACTGTGACAGAGTATCTGAAGAGAAAAAGCAGTCATGTACCTGTGTGCAAATATAGCAACACTGAAGAAAGCACAACAATGTCAAGATAACAACATATGACCAATGGCAAGATTCAGTCATTGATTTCCTTGACTGGTCATTTTGTAATGAAATGTGGCAATCAGAAATAATATAATTTTAGATGAGAGTTTAGATGAAAGCATCAGTTCCAATGTATTAGTGAGTCACAAATCAGTGTGTCTCTTTAAATGAAATCAAATAGGAACCATAGAGAGCTTGACAGAAAGGGGGAGAGTTTGCTAAGATGTTTCTTTTAAGGGCGTGTGCATATGGTGGCAGGGGGCTAGGTTCCTGGTGTTACAGTTAATTCCTTACTTATAATCATGGCCTAGAAAGTTAAAAAGGAACTGTTTAGCTAGGAAACATAAGGTTCAGGTGCCAAGCTCACAGCAGGCACTGATGCAGAGATCTATGAGGGGACTTGACTTCTACTGCTAGCATTGGCCATGGGTTCAGTGACCTCTGTCAGAATGAGGCTCAGTGAACTTCCTGCATAGAGACTTTGGAAGTCACATAATATTTATGCGCGTCAGTGTTCTCATCTACAACGGGGATAATAACAGCTCCTACCCCATAGAGTTTTTGTGAGGATTCAATGTAAAGTGCTTATAACACTGCCTGACACTCAGTAAGGGCCCAATAAATGCCAGCTGTTCTGTTATTAGCTCACCATTTTCCCAGCAGATGTAAGAAATAAGGATGACTACTACAGCTCCCCACAGACTATTAATAAAGGAATTGTGATAGTGTGTGGGAAACAGTAAGCCCTTTAAAAGAAAGATGCTATATAAAGATTAGTGGTATTATTAACAAACCATGGGTTGTACTTTGATAAAGGACTCACTAGAAGTCTTCAGAGTATTAAATCAGAAAGCATCCCAACCAGCAGTGCAGAATAGAAGTGCTGCTGTGGAATGAAAGGAATCCTTCAGAGAGCATTTCCCATCCTTCGCTTTCCATCTTTTCAGCCCACTCAGACTTAACTGCTTTTAGGGAAACATGGCTTGGATTTGTGTTTGCACCTCCCATTTCTTGGTGACATTCTGGATTAAAGTTAAGAACCACAGTATTCCCCACTTGATCCTCTATGAGCTGAGGAGAAGTCATAAAGGTGCACCCTTTGTTTTCATCTGGGGGCATGGCACATGTGACCTTAGATCTGTCAAGGGAGGTAGGGGTAAGAGGACATGCAGTGGCTTTCTCACATTTCAGGAGCAAAGCAACTAACTGGCTTGCCCTTGTACTTTATATCAAATCCTCCAAAGACTCTAGGGGTAGGAGCTGTTATTATCCCCGTTGTAGATGAGAACACTGAGGCACATAAATATTATGTGACTTCCAGAGTCTCTATGCAGGAAGTTCGCTGAGCCTCACTCTGACAGAGGTCACTGAACCCATGGCCCATGCTAGCAGTAGCACACTGCAAGAGCTCTTCACTGTGCCTTCTGTAGCAGCATACTGCTTCCAGTGGATGGGAACAGTGCCTTTGACAGCACCTCCTTGTCACTGACAGACATCGGGCACTACCTTTGGTTTTCATAGTATCTGTGGCTTATTTCTTCTTGTCAGGCTTTTTCTAAGTATGTGTTTCTATTTTGAACTAAAACATAGTAATGCATGTTCTGGGCAGCAGTCAGACATTTACTTCAGACATACAGTGGGTACGTAATATGAGATTTTGGTCTTTGTTTGGGGCTGCGGGGCTCCTGGTTTTGATGAGATCAAACCCTGACATGTGACTTAAGCCTTGGGCCATTTTACTTGAGTTCTCTCCTACTCAACTCTAAATGTGCTAGCGTACGAGAATAATTACATAAGAATTAATGAAGTGAGTTATGCCCATGCACACTCCCTTGATCATTTGAAAAGTATAAATAAGCCTGTGAATAGAGAATCCGTGGGGAGTTTTATTCTTTGTCTTTGTTATTCAGCTCAGAAATGGAGAAATATTCTAATTGTACTAAAGTTTCAAATGAGACAATGAGTTAGTGGACTCTTCTCTTTTAGGTTGATTATAGAATCCGCAGGTGAAAGGACATAGTGTTTTGAGATCAGAATTGAAATGAGAAGTGGCTGTATCCATAGCCCTGCTTTTGGCTTTGAGATGGCTTAAGGACTATAAACTATGTCTTGAATTTTCTGTTTCTTTTTGGCCAATAATTTTTCCCTTTGAATAAGCAGTACAATTAGCTAATTAAAGACCTAACCATGCTTTTCAATATTCTGTCTTGTCTTCTCAAAGACTTAGCCCTTCATTTGATGTGATCTCTCCCTTCCACTGCTGTCTCTATCTTGGTTCTTCTCAGCACCATCCAGCTCCTCAACATCACTGCCTGCTTCCAAAGCACTGCATTCCCTGGCTGCCTATGCCTCATCAGGATCCACTTCAGAACTCATGGCCAACATGCTTGTAGCCCTGCTATTTATTCAGAACTCTTCTAAAAACAACTAGACCAGACACATTACAAAACCTGGCCTGGGCAGATGGCTTGTTCAGTAAAGCATGAGAATCGGAGTCCATCCTCAGAACCTACATGTATGAAACTGAGCATGGCGGTGGTATGTGCTTATGATCCCATTGCTGAGGAGGTCTAGGGAGGTAGGAAGATCCCTGGAGCCTGGCCTAATTGGTGAACTCCAGGTCAGTAAGTTATTCTGTCTCAAAAAGCAGGGTGAGAGTGGGATATGGGATTTTTAACCATGTAGCTCAGTAGTCAAGAGCACATAAGTGACTCATTTGATCTTGTATCTGTCAAGGCAGACAAAGGTAAGGGGACTGGCACTGACTGTCTCAAATTTCAGGAGCAAAGCCTTCACTGTGCCTGGCGTAGTATATAGTAGTAGCATATTGTACTTAAGTGCTCTTAAGGAAGACCTGAGTTCAGTCCTCAGTACCCACATCAGATGTCTCACAACTGCCTGTAAGTCTCACTCTGGGAAATCTCATTCTCTCTTCTGGCTTCTGTGAGAACTGTGCCCATATATACACCTACACCTACACACACACACACACACACACACACACACACACACACACACAATTTAAAAAGAAATAAAAAGGTGGATGGCAGCTCAGGAACAGTATCTTGGGCTGTCCTCCATCACACATGTGTGTGAGCACAAACACACACACACACACCCAAGTCTCTTTGGCTTTCCCTTTCACTCCACAGCCCTTCCTCTCAAAGAAAATACATATAAAATATAGCCTTTTCACACAGGTATACATCCTTTGATTACCAGGTTTCGGGCAGGGTAATTTCTTCCACTTATCTTGTACTTTAACTACCTCTATGTTTTATTTGCTGGGGTTTTCTTTCCATCATGTATGGGAAGTGGTGGGGTTGTTTTATTTCATTATTATGGAAGTTGATTTTCATTTTTTTCAGAGCTGTTTGGTCAATGTTTATAATCTCTCCCTCTCACATCTTCTATACCATTTTTTATTTATTAATCATATTAAGTATAATTTATGGTGGTGTATGATTATTATAGTTCAAAGTCTATGGATTTTCTACAAAAGGCAAGTCTTGAAGCATGTTTCCTGCTGTATTTTCTGATTATTACCTGGAAACTCTTATTCTTTGGAATATTAGTTATGGAAATACTCTGAGCCTGGGATTGAAAGGGTTCTGAATTTAGTCTGCCAAACACCTCAAACAGCTTGAGAAGGTTATAAATAATTCTCCTTTGATGTTTTGGGAACCATGCAGTTTTTTTATTAGGCTACATGCTAGGCTGACCTGTGACTGGAGAGTCTCTGTGTAGACAGTGATGGACGTGTGTTGTCTTCTCTGTTCAGCACCAGTAATTCCAGCTCAGGTTCTCTTAGAATCCAAAAGAGGTTATGTCCCACTTACCTCTGCTTATGTGGTAGCATTGTGAAGTACAGTGTTCCTTAAAAATGGTTTCTAATATGACTCCATCTTGGATGGGCCCACAGCTTCATTTCCAAGCTCCTAAACTATCTTTAAGTTCTTTGATCCTGTTTGTGGCTACTTTCGGACTTCTGTACATTTGTTCCCCTCTCATAGATTCATTGGTACATTGAAAATAACCTTCGGTGTGTTTAACCAGAATTTCATGATCCCATCGTCTAAGCATGCCTGTGCAGTGAACATGGCCAAGGATAGCTATAAATGTAGCCCAAAACAAAATCATAAGCTTACTTAAACATGTTATAGAAAATTGGTTTTGAGATTTTGTGGTTTGTGGGAGCTCAATTGCACAGTTGTCAAGTTGAGCTTTGTAAATGACAACACTGTTTTGCAGTGTCAAAGGGTTAGGCATGGCAGAGTATCACATTTCTAGATAATCCTTCTTGGTTTGAAATTTAACTTTCCTTGTAGCTTCTGAGACCTAAGTCTCTTATTCTTTCTTCCTTCTCCTGCCTTTGGGGGGGGGTGTTCTATACATATGTTTTCTAGAAAAGTCTGTTTTCTTCTCCAGATTACTAGGCAAGCTTTCTCTTGTGACCTCCAAGATTGGCTTTCTGAGTAGGATTTAAAATTTACACCATGGGTATTCTTTTGAGACTGGGTTACTTCACTTAGTATGATGCTCTCCAGCTCCATCCATTTCTCTAAGAATTTCATGAATTCATTGTTTCTAATGGCTGAATAGTACTCCATTGTATATATACCACATTTTTTTTGTATCCATTCCTCCATTGAGGAACATCTGGGTTCTTTCCACTTTCTGGCTATTATAAATAAGGCTGCTATGAACATAGTGGAGCATGTATCCTTATTGCATGCTGGGGAATCTTCTGGGTATATGCCCAAGAGTGGTATGGCTGGGTACTCCGGAAGTATCTGGATATTAGACTAGAATCTTGGAACGCCAAAGACACAATCCACATACCAATTGATGTCCAACAAGAAGGAAAGAGTGGACCCTGGTTCTGGAAAGGCCCAATRCATCAGTGTAGGGGAATACCAGAACAGGGAAGTGGGAAGGTTTGGATGGGGGACCAGGGGGAGGGAAAAGGGCATATGGGACCTTTGGGGGGCGGGGAACCAGGAAAAGGGAAATGAAATGTAAATAAAGAATATATCCAATAAAAAAGGGGAAAAATTAAAATAAAATATCCAATAAAAAAGGGGAAAAATTATAGTGTCGTATTTCTCTTTAGTTGACTTGTTTAAGATGACTCTCTCATATTCCCTCCCAATATCCCCTTTGCGTGCCTTAGACATAGCTGCTGCCCTCTCCTCCTTCCTCACCCTCCTGGTTCAAACTTAAACTAATAGGCATTTGCTCTGCTGCTTCGTGCTTACTAAACCTTCTCATCCCCAGCCTGACTTGGTTAAAGATGTTATCCCCTCTGTATGCAGTGGGCTTTGGCTAGTTTTCCTACCTTTCAGCCAGTACACATGCCTTCTGTCAGTCTGTGCTGTCAGGACACAGGTAGTCCTGGCTTTCTAGTATCCTTGCTCTGGAAATGGCCTCCCTTCTCTGTCAGTTTTTATGCAAACCTCTGTCCCCTCCACAGGGWGGCCCCATCTCTGTATTTTTGTTTGTTCTTCTACACTCCTGCAGACAGACTGTATTGTTGTTTACTGTCCATCCAGGATCATTCAGGCATCACCACCATCCCCTGGGGTGGTCTGTCAGGGAGTCACCCTGCTGTCACCCTAAAATGATCTACAACTGTGACCCCTTCATCTCTCCACTGAGGAGAATTTCTAACTCCTTCCAGTGATATTGTCCTCGTTGTCATTTTTTCTACCTCATATCTTGTTTACAGTGAGTCTTCAGTAAATACAAAGCCAGTGAATGCACTAATGTAAGTAGATAGGAGTCACCATCAACCAGCCCRTCAGAATAGTCTGTTTAAGTAACAGGTTTAGTCAACATTATTTTAAGTTCGTAAGTGTAAATGTATGTATAGGCTCAGTCCCTAGATGGGGCCAGAGGTTGACACTATGGTGTTTCCCTTGATTGTGTCTCCATCTTAATTCTTTGATACAATGTCTCTCACTAAACCTGGGGCTCACCATCTCAGCTAGGCTGGCTGCCAGTGAACCCCAGACTTGTCTCTGTTTCTCCCAGTGCTTCGGTTAAAGACACCTCTGTACCTGCTTTTTATATGTATTCTGGGAATATGAACTCAAGTCCCACTGAGCCATCTACGTTTCCTTCAATTTAATTTTTAAATAGCTATTATATATTCCTGATTGAAAGCCTAGGAAATATAAAACAGTTTCAAAAAATTCCTGTGCACTTCGCCATCTCACCCCATGCTTTCCTCACAATCAACCACTGTATCCATTCAGTGAATTACATGCCCCGCTAGTGCTAGGGGAGACTTTGAGTATTCCTCATCCAAAGTGCTGAGACAAAACAAATATTTCCAATGTGGATGTTTTTAGGATTGTGGAACAATTCTACAGAGTTTATGGGCTGAAGTGCTCCAAAATGTAAAATCTGTGAAGTATTTATGTTATAGTCAAAATGTTTAATGTTTGCAGCTTTGGGAATTTTGGGTTTCCAGATTAGGGATGTTCAACCTGCCCAGGCTGCTAGCAGCCTTCCCCTTAACTCTAATGGTATCAGGATATATTCTCTATGGCTTGCTTTTTTGTTCTCCAATAGAGATTACATAATGAATGGATTTCTTCACTGTTTAGAACTATATAGTATTCTCTCAACTTTTACTATAATATATTAGTCTTTTCTGGATAGTTATTTGAAGACTCTGTATTTTGCATAATATTGATACTGCACTGAGTAGCTTTGCATAGACATAATTTTATATATATTCACATACATCTTGGGCTAACTGCTTTGAGGTAGAGTTACTGTTTTTGCCAAATTCTGCTTTATAGCAGATATCAGTTTGAACTTCTGGTTAGAGTGCAGGTTCTTAGCCTCTACAATGTGTTAGTTTCCCATTATTGTTATGATGGGCTGAATGATTTTTTTAAAAAAGGTGACTTGTTATATTTATAGAGCTCAGAAGACTCTGTGTGTGTGAGAGAGAGAGAGAAAGAGAGACAGACAGACAGACAGACAGACAGACAGACAGACAGACAGACAGGCAAGGCTAGAATTGATTTCCTTTTGTTCCTTGTCTCGTGGCCCCTTTACATCTATCACCACCTTTCCTACCTCTTCCAGCTTATACTCTAAAGGATTATATGAGGCCTTACAGGTAATCCAGGATACTCTCTCCTTGTTTTACGGTCAGTTATTAGTGATCATAATTCCTTCTGGAACGTTAATCCTTTGTTGTGTATGGTAACATAACAAAGGTTTCAAAGATTGGAGCACAACCATTTGGGGAGGACATAACCTCCCCATCTACCTATGATATCAACTCAGTGTGTCTTCTAACTTTTTAAACTTTGCAACCCTATAGGCAAAACTGTAGATTCCCACTTCTGCTTTAGCAAGTGAAATTGAATGCCCACTGATATGTACCACTCGTGTTATGTTCTGTCTTTTGCTTTATTTTCCTCTTTATTTAATAGTTGACTTGTACTGTGAGCTGCAAGTGTTTGCTGCAATAGGACTTTGGACTGTGCTTACAGTGCTTTTGCTATTGAGAACTTTAAGACATTCATTTGATAGAATTTCTTGACCGTTTGGTAGGGATCCCTAAGACCTTCTTCAGGTGCATTGATTTCACTAGAAGAACTTGCATGCCTCAACATTTATTTGTGTGTACTGGTAAGACTTATTACAATCAAAAGATATAGAATAAAACCAACAAATGGAAAAGCTACAGAGCCCATGTTGTTGAAATAACCATTTGTTGACTAGTAATATGTAGGTGGTCTGTGGTGCAATGCATCAGTTATTATAGCTCTATACTAGTTCTTTTTTTGTAATGCAGGATCATGTGTTTGCTGGGTTATTGCTCTACCACTGAGCCACAGGACCAGCCCAGCATTGTTTTTACTGCTGAAGGCATGAGATTTTTCCCCCTAGGGGAGAGGCCAATGTTTCACTTAGCCTAGACTACCCTTGAATATGCTGTATAGTAGCTGTCTAGAAGTCCTGATATTCTTTTTTATTAATTGTTTTAGTTATTTATATTCCAAATGGTGCTCCCCTTCCCAGTCCCCCTGCCAAGAGTTCTTCACCCCAYACTACCCCCTTTGTTTTTGAGAGGGTGCTCTCTGTCCCCATCCCTCTTGTTTAATTTTAATTTTTTAAACCTTATTTTTAATGATGGTTCTTAAATGTTTTAACCTCCCTTCTAGTCCACCACCCACTAGGGTATTGGGAAAGAAAGGAGAAGTGAACCTGTTTAAAAATGTTCTTTG
>BDUI01000898.1:130054-160228 GCA_002335545.1 Apodemus speciosus
GGGGGGGGGGCTTCCAAGTTTGGAACACCCCAGAGGGCACAGGACCCACGCCTGGGTGGCACACAGACAAACCCCGATCTGCCCAGATCCTGTGTGCAGGTCGCAGCCTGGAGGCCTGCATCCCCAGAGATCTTAAACTCAGGATATCTTGGGTACCTGGAGCCGCTTGTCCTGTCCAACCATAAGCAAAGATTGCGGTGGGGCTGTGGTCAGTTTTTTTACCTTAACTTTCTTACTATTCAAACATAAAAAACTTATGCTGCAAAATGAGAATTTTCCAAAAATTCCATGTAATGTAAGGAAGGGACACTGGCATTCAGTGTAGTAACAGAAGAAAATAGATAAGGGGATAGATCACTAATGAACAAGTGTCCATCTCCAGGGTTTTCTGGGGTTTCAGGACTTCACTGTGCATTCAGTTAAAAAAAACTGTTATGGACCAAGCTCCATTTTAGTTAATATGTGTAGAGGATATAGAGTTGTCGAGGTGGCAGATGGCCACATAGAGAATTAGATGGATGCACTTCAGCTTTTGCTGTGAGCCAGATGGGAAGCCATGGGCTGATTTTGGCAAGAGAAGGACTTGATCTAACTTAATGTTGCAGCCTTGTTGCTCTGACCTTAGAGATGTACAGTTGAAAATGGGAATAATCCAGTTACTGTGACAAGCCAAGTGAGAGACCAGAGGGTAAGCAGGTAGTGCAAAGACTAGCAGTTCAGTACTTGGCTCAGTCACCCAAGAGTATGGGCTTCTAGAGGAGACTGGAAAGAAACTGGACTGCTGGGTGGGTTTGGTTTGTGGCATTAGCCTCAGAGTCACTCCCACCCCCACCTCATGCTTTTGATGGACCTGTGGGGATTGTGGAATTGACACATAGCCATGTTCAGAGCGAGGAGCTAGAATGGTCACCAGAGGACAGATGGTATTTAAAGTTAGGAAATTCATCAATAGTGCCTTGAGAGGTCAGAGTCCTGTTATTCCAGAGGCTGGAACATTGATTCAGAATTCACAGAAAGCAGTTCATTAAGTTTTCTAATGTTATGTCTCTCTTTAAATAGATAAACAAGTCATGATGCTCTCTTGAGACAGGTGCACTGTTTAATAATCATTCCCGAATTTCTTCTTCTTAGTGACTTTTTACTAATCAGTTAATAATATTTAATACTCATAGGTACTGGTGTGTGTGTGTGTGTGTGTGTGTGTAGCATCATTTTTAAAAAAAGTACAAAGGTGACATTTGCAGCCATAGAAAATCAAGGTTTTAAAAGTCATTATTCCTGATGATAGAAGTTAATGTAAGGTTGGCCTTAATTTTCCACAGTTGTTTTTTGTTGTTGTAAGTCTCATTGTGGGTTGGAGTTTCATAGTTAATGAATGTATGAAATTTATTTGTGAAAAATTAAAGTACGAACTATTTATAGACTATCGTTCCACATCAAAATTTAAACTTCTGTTTCTGGCCTTTCCTAGCCATTATTTGCATTTGTAAATGAAGAGAAATTTAACGTGGATGGGTGGACTGTTTATAATCCAGTTGAAGAATACAGAAGGCAGGTAAGTCAGTAAATGCAATTGTTTGGTGTGTGTTGAATTGCAAACATGTATTGGGAAATGACATTGTTGGGCATCTCAAAATCAGTAACAGCCTTGCTTAGTTTGTGTTCATGGCTGTGGTATCATCCACATTTTGTATAATATACCTCATTGTTTTCCTCTTGTACTACCAAGCTCATTCTGTAGCCATATTCAAACTGATTTGAAAACTGAATGACTAAGTTCTGCTTCCTTTCCTAGATGAGGAACTTCCATTTTGTGGTGTTTATGAAATGAGTCAAATACTGAGTCTAGAAAAGTCAAACCTTTATACATTACTTTGCGTATGTAAGCTTAAATATTTCTAATCTTTTTATTTAAGTTATAAGATGCACAGTTTAAGTTCTGAGATACAGATTCAAATGAGTTAGACCTTTGTTTTTTTTTACAGTTGATGTATAATATCCACAAAGAGCTTTATCATTCTATCACATAAAGGTTATCTGCCTGTATGTTTGGTTTGTGATAATAAGAGCATGAGGTTTGGAGTATGGAAATGTCTCAGAAGCTAAAGTGCTTGCAACATGAGGACCTGAGTTTGGATCCCCAGAACCCATGTTAAAAGCTAAGTGTGGTAGCCTATATTTGTAATCCCATCACTGGGAAGAGATACTAGAATATCCCAGGGGCTCTCTGGCAAGCCAGTAGGGCCAGTCATTGWACTCCAAGTTCACTGAGACCCCTGTTTAAAAGATGAGGTAGAGAAGAATACAGAAGGAGACCTGACATCAATATTTGGCTTTCATATGTTCACCTACAAGTATAAATGCTTGCATATATACATGCATGTGCACACACATGCCATATATACCATACTTACCCTTTACATAGCAAGAAAAAAGCCTTCCAGAACTTTTATAAGGAATGTCACAAGCAAGCATGTTATGTAACAAAAGCCGCAACTTAATCTCTAATATAACAGCTAGGAGTTTTGCAATGGACTTTTTCATATTTCTTCTACAAGGTTCCTAAAACAATTTGGAAATGTTATGAAATGGGTTTTTGAGAATCAAATTAAGGCCAGTTGCTTCGTATGAAAAGCAAGTGAACATTGAGTACAATTCCAGAACCTCAAGCTTGTGAAAACCTTCCTAGCCACCCCTTCCACCCTCACGACCCTGGTTGACTTCCGTTTTCAGTGTTGATCAGTGGATTGCACATTCATCGGCAGATTTTACCCTGGGGTTAGATGAAGGGAAGTTTTGCTATAATCACAGTCATGATGGAGCCTGTAAATCTGCTTTAGGCTACTGTATTTTCAAAGGGTGTGTATCTTTCACTTTAATGGCCTTTGTTCTAGACTGACTACTGAGATGAAAGAAAGACCATTAGAACATTGTTCAAGCTTTAGAAACCTCTCTGACATTATGTATGAAAGCATTTAATCTTGTCTTTAGTTGACATTGACAAGAGTAAGACTTTCCTTCAGTTTGAGGTTCTAGTTTCAAACAAAAACATTTCTTGTTTTTTTCTTTTTAAAAATTGCATGCATAGATGAACTTTTTAGGTATTTACTTCTAGACTGCCATTATTCTCAATCTTTTTTTCTTATAACTTTCTGATGGGACTTAAAAACTCTCTAATTGGACTCAGCATCAGACTCAGCATCTGTTTGGCCGTGGTACATAGGGCCAGACCTAAAGAAAAGGTACAATGTCTGTCCCCAAAGCAAACAGCCACCACGCTCACGTTCATGTGTGTGTTTGTGCATTTGTAAGTATGGGGAGAGAATATTCCACCACCTCTGGTTATTGTCCATAGTGGATATAATTTTGTGGGTGAATGATAGGTAGGGGGTGGCCTCTGTGTCTCCCTATCAAACTAGCAGTCTACTTAAAATACTGACTTCACTCCTCACACAATTTTCAGGATGATCCTGGGTCCCCAGGCTCTTGATTTAAATAACTTGTCGGAGGTGGCGAAATGAGCCTCCCCAAAAGGGTTCCCTTCCCCAACCCCCAGTACCTCTTTCTATGTGGGAGCAGACTGCATCATTCTCTCTGTCTGAAGCACAGAGAGGAAGTTGCTCGCTCTCTTGGAACCCTCAAGTAGACACAGGTTAACACTGCCCATGGCACTTTTCTTTGGAATGGAGGGGAAGGGGTGCATGGGTAGGAGATGAACTTGGGCTTATCTATATTGCACAAGGAATAAAGAATACATCAACAAGAAACAAAATGTCAAATTCCAGAGAACCTATAGTTAGGAAAGATAGTTTAGTTGTGGAAACCACTGGTGTTTGTCCATGTGCTCATGTTGTCTGGATTGTTAATTTGACATCCTTATTGTAAATAGGTGGGCTGCCAATCACTGTGTGGTCAAAGAGGCATGCGTACATAATGGTAGAAGGAAGACAGAGCCCAGATATTGCAGACAAGAAGTCATTTTGTGCTGACTTAATGCTTTCTTTTGTCCTGCAGGGCCTGCCCAATCACCATTGGAGGATAACTTTTATTAATAAGTGCTATGAACTCTGTGAGACATACCCTGCTCTTTTGGTTGTTCCCTATCGGACCTCAGATGATGACCTTAGGAGAATTGCAACTTTTAGATCCCGAAATCGGATTCCTGTGAGTATTGTGTCACATTTCCCTCAGAGAATGCCTTTTCTTTCATAGGAATAGTAGTCATGTAGTTGGAAGGAGCACTCGTTTTCTGATGAGTGATTCCCAAGGACCTATTGCAAGAAAGAACAGCTGCCTTCTATGAGCTCCAAGTTCAGGGTGCAGAAGGAAGACAAGAAAGCTCTAATGAGAGCATCAGTGAGAGATCACAGCCCACCTTAGTGATGCAGGGAAGAAAGGGCAGGCCCTTTCTGTCAGCATGATGGAACAATACATGATATGCAGGCTCAAGCTAAATGTTGATTAAACTTTGCAGCAAAGAAAAGACTAGAATGTGAGGACACGTGTTTGTGCAGGCTTTTCTGCAGATGCTAGGATGTGCTCATCCCCAGCCTGCTTGCAAGCTGCTCAATCCCCTTAATGAACTGGAGTCAAGTACAGACTATTCCAGACATTATGCTACCATGCCACCAAACCTAGCTCACAAAGTTCTCTTTTAGTCCTTAAATATTTATGCACATGTCATACTTTCTTCTTGGTACGTAAATTTTATTGTCTAAAAACTTAAGAGATTGTTTTTTCTTCCTCTGTTAATTTTCAAGAGCTGTCATAATAAGTACATTGGGTTTTGTTTCAAATTAATAGACTTAAAAAAAACCAGTGGTAGAAGAAATTAAGATTTAATGTTACCTTTCCTTTGATTTCTAAATGTAGACATGCTTGTCCTTAAAAGGATTTTTTTTGGAGAGGAAAACTTTGTTTATTGTCAGCCTATGAGTTCTAATTTTTAAAATCTCTTGTTTCCCTGATTACTGTCTATTCATATCTTCCTTGAAAGTGTATTCTTTAGCTCAGTTTGCTAAAATTGAAAGTAGACTTAGGATTTCAGTCTTATGTTTTACTAGGACATGTTTTTCTGTACTAGAGCCACAGATGATACTACTGTGACACTGGAGACTTGTCTAGTATGTGCCTTGCTTATAGCAGTCAGGGAGAACTGGGATACTAGGCTACTGTGGTATATATGCATGTGTTTGGATTACTATCTGTTGAGCCTTCATTGAACATCTGCTGTATCAGGGATTATGGGTGTGGGGGGGAGGGGGCATGTGGGTGTGTTGTGTAGCATATGGGACAAAAGGGAAAATGACACAGTTGTGCCTAAACCATTGACCTCAGTCCCTGTTGCTCTTCATGAGTGATAGTCCAGTGTAGAAAAAAAGAGAATTGAACATGTGATTTAACATGTTTTTCATACTTTGTCAGGGTACCAACTTATTTTTTCTGAAAAAAAATCAAGGCTAAGCTGTCTATTTTTGTAAGTGTATATATTAGGTATTATAAGCTTGGTGGTATGCTGATTCCAACATACCTTCTGATCATGTGACTCTTAACAATAGGTCACAAAACATATATCCAGAAAGTGGATATGCCAGTTATGTGAAACATGACTAGTACATAGTTCTTTAAGTTTTTAAATGTAAAAATATAAGAATAGTTGGAAAGAAATATCTCATTTAAACAAAAATGAGATGCACATTGTAATAAAATACCACTGCTTAGTGAACTCATGCACATGCATTATGTTTCTGTTCATGAATGAACATCCCTTTTCTCAAACAAACAGGCTTGTCTTCATTTTATAGATGGTGTTAATGAATAAGGAATCCTTGCTCATTTGAGACATTTAGAAAACACTGGTAAACAAACACCATCCTGCCCCTGTTGAGAAGCAGCACCACCATGTTGCTTCCATCCTTCTAGACTTCCTTCTGTGCACTCAATTAGTCTTTAATGTGGATCCTGATCTGCATTTCTTCCCCAGCAATGTATCTTAACCATAACTTTTCTAAATGTGTAGTGATTTAATAAGTTTTCTATTATAAGGTTTCTATATCCTTTTTGAATTCGGCTTTTATCAACAATGCTATGAGCAGGGATATTATTCAGTGAATAAAGACTTTTGCTGCTAAACCCGACAGCCTGCATTTATCCTTGGTACCAGCTTAGTAGAGAGAGAGAACTGATTCCCGTAATTTGTTCTCTGACCTCTACACATCCTCTGTGGAATATGTGTGCCCAGTCCCTGTCTGTCTGTCTGTCTGTCTGTCTGTCTGTCTGTCTGTCTCTGTCACACACACACACACACACACACACACACACAAATAAATATAAATAAATGAATGAATGAATGAAAATTCTAAAAGTAAAAGATAAATAATGTTATGATAAACATTTTTTTTTTGGTTTTTCGAGACAGGGTTTCTCTGTATAGCTCTGGCTGTCCTGGAACTCACTCTGTAGACCAGGCTGGCCTCGAACTCAGAAATCCACCTGCCCCTGCCTCCCAAGTGCTGGGATTAAAGGCCTGTGCCACCACTGCCCAGCTAACATTTTTAAAATTTTAATTATTTTTTATTTTATATGCATTGTTTTTTTTTTTTTTTTTTTTGCCTGAATGTGTATCTGTGTAAAAGTGTCAGATCTCATGGAAGTGGAGCTACAGTTATAAATGGCCGTGTGGGTGCTAGAAATTGAACCCAGGTTCTCTGGAAGAACAACCAATGATTTTAACCACTGAACAATCATTCTCCAGTCTCATGTGACAAACATTTTAGTAACTACATTTTTATGTACATTTTAATTATCCATGGCTTCTCAATATTAATCTTAATAGCAACAATATAAAGTAGATAATTTAAAATAAAGTACTCTCACAATTTGTACCTAGACATTTTTATATCAAATACCATTTTTAAAGGTATCCAGAGAGCTAGAGAGATGGCTCAGTGGTTAAGAGTTTAAGATATTCTTACAGCAGAACAGGGTTTGATTCTTAGCACTCGTGGTGGCTCAGAATAATCTGTAACTTCAATTCCAGGGAATTGATGCCCTCTTCTGGCCTCTGAAAGAAGCAGGCATGCATGTGAGTGCACAGACATGCAGGCAAAATACACACACACACACACACACACACACACACACAAAATGCCAGAGTCCTTCCCCTATCCTCTCCAAACTGTAGAATTTATAGCTTTGTAAAGAGTGGCATTTCCTAAGATGATAGTGCAGGAGAGAAGAGAAGGTGGCATTTGCTTTTGGCCTGACTTAACTTTCAAGTCTCCCACATGTGTAACATTTTGATTCTTTAAAAGTGGTCTCATGTTTGCTATCACTGTTGAAATAAGGGTCAGAGGAAGTGGATGGGCAGATCTGAGCCCACAGTGTGGGTTAGAAGGTGAAGGGTTAATGTAAGCCAGTGGATTTCCCAGGACTTCTAAAGATCTGAGTCTCCTTGGCATGGGCTACCGTGTGTTTAACTGGTCTCTAGCATGACACAAGGATTCAGATATTTCTCCTGGGAACAAACACACATTCTTATTGTGTGACAATTTCTCAGAAGGGAAACACAAGCATCATATTAAACTTGTATGTTCTAAGCATTCATATTTGTCATGTGCCATTACAGAGGAATAATCTCAAAGTTATCAGAATATTTGATTACATATTAACTGAGCCCAAATGGTCATGTTCTTTCATCCTCATATCGGTGATTTATCATTTTGGGAACTGATTTTGCTGGCTATGGAGCATGCCTCCAGAAGCTAATGTGAGGTCACGTTTATTGCATACTTTATGGGCATTCTTCCTTTTGTCTTCCCAGCAGTCATCTGAGGTCATCATTATTCTCTTCATCTGACCAGAGAGGGCCTTGAGCTCCGTGCCTGAGGGTAGCGCTCCAGGAGAGCTGGTTGCTCTCTTTATTTCCTTCATCTTCATAAACATTCACAGTTGACTTTTTCAGTTGCACACTGTAGTTATGCATATGTATAGGGTTCAGTGTACTATGCCAGTATATGTATATAATACATACTTACCAGAGCAAGCTACCTGGCATATTTATCACCTCAGATAGTTATCATTGCTTTGCATTGGGAGCACTTAATTCTGTTAGCCATCTTGAAGAATCTATTAAATACTGCTGTCCACTATAGTTATCCAACTATGCTAAGAAAGCACCTGCAGCATACAGCTCAGTACTTTTCAGGATATATGTTATCAGCAAACATTTATCTTCAGAGTTTTCATATGTTTTGAGAAGCTGAGAAACTCAGCATCAATGAGTTTGCCAGTCAGTTGAAGATTGGATCTGAGGACAGGCCACATATGCCCTTCTAGGCATTAGGGATGCAGACTTTACAGTAGAGAGTGTAGCTCTCTTAGCCACTGAAATCCTTCTTTGCTTCCTTTGTGTCTTCTTCCTCCTATGTTGCATTTCGAAAGGGGACTGTTGGGGAAAGAACCTGTAGACATAAGTTACCTCCATAGGTAACGCACTGATTGCTTAGCCCTTCATGTACTTTTCATGTTTTCGTATAATAACAAATCCAGTACAAGCTACCAAATTCCAGTAACAGTAGAAACTTTCTACAGCCTTTTAATAATTCAGCTTTGTTCTGGTAAGTATTAATTTATAGTGTTACTTTGAAAAGAAAGGCTGGTAAACTGGCTGTTCTGATTGTTTCTGAGCAATTAAGTGTTAAATGTGTGTTCTGATGCCACACACTGTGAAAATTATAAATGAGCTAGATTAAACTTTCTGAACTACCGTAGGTACTGTCGTGGATTCACCCAGAAAACAAGATGGTCATTATGCGCTGCAGTCAGCCTCTTGTTGGTATGAGTGGTAAAAGAAACAAAGATGACGAGAAATACCTGGATGTGATCAGGGAAACTAACAAACAAACTTCTAAGCTCACAATTTATGATGCACGACCCAGTGTAAATGCAGTGGCCAACAAGGTAAGCGTAGTCAATGGAGACCTACCTTACATATGAACTGCAGTGTTCACCATGAATTATTTTCCATAACATATCAACCAATATGTGGGTTTATTTTGAATTTTCATGTAATTATTTTTTAAAGTCCCATTGGGTTCTAATCCTAGCAATGGGAAGATGGAGACAGGAGGATAAGAAATTCAAGACCATCCTCAGCTACATAATGAATTCTAGGCCAACTTGACTTACTTTAGACCCTGCCTCCAAAAAAAAATAATGAATGAATGAACAATAACAAAAGCCTAACATGGTCAAATATACCTGTAATACCAATAATGCTAGCACCAAGGAGGCAGAGGCAGGAGGATCCAAATTAAGCCTATAATCTCAGTATTTGAAAGGCTAAGGCCAAAGCAAGCCTTCCTTTAAAGGCATGTCTAGAACTGTAATGAAAGTGGGTTTTGTCTATAACCTTATGCAAAACATAGTCTTTGGAGCCCTTGCCTCTATGTATGATCACCCTCATTGTGTGAAGTGGTGGGGTATCTTCAGGTAATTGTAGGAAACTGCTACTGTTTAATCTGGTTTATCATTTTATCTGAAGACTCCCTCATGCACACCATTTGTACTTATAAATGGTCACTATATAAGATAGTTGAAGATATGAGTAGGTCCATGTATGGGGTTTTATAGTCATAGACATAGAAGTTGATTTTTTTGAAAAGCAAATTTCAATTGTCTTTTTTCCTTTCTAAGCCTGCCTTGCTGTGTGGGCTTTGTGGGGAAGAATTATTTGGTATGTTTGCTTTGTTTTTTGTTTGTTTGTTTTGTTTTGTTTTTTTTTGTTGGTCGGTTGATTGTTTTAGATAGGGTCTCACTGTTTACTCTAGGCTGTCTTGGAATTAGTGGCAGTCCTCCAGCCTCAGCCTCTCATGAACTGAGATTATAGGTTTAAGATACCTTATCTGGTTTCTGCTTTTGTATTTTTTGATTCTTCCATCTTTACCTGTGGTTTCCAAATGCTCACAAGCAAGCCTGCCCCAAGTTGCTCACTTCCAGATTCTGTCTTTCAACTTTATTCTCTTCAGCTGCAGGCTTAAATTTCATCATCTTTAATGCTTTACTCATCCCAAGGTCATTTATCTAGCATCTTTAATTATTCAGAACCCATCATAAGAACCTGAAAGCAAAGCAAGTCCTTGAGCAGCCCAGATAGATGCAGCAATTTCCAAAATGGAGTGCGTGTGGAGTCTGTCTCCCCTAGGGTGTGTTAGAGTGTGGCTGTGTGTGGGGCTCAGCTCTTCACCGTGTGTGGGGCTCAGCTGTCTCCACCCTACTACCTATTCCTAGGCTTCCTGCCCTGGCCTCATGCATCCTGTAGATGAGATATTTGTTAATACAGTTGGGGGTTATGCAGAAATAATTTCAAACTTCTATGTAAAACAGTCATGAAGTTGAATTGGCAATCAATTAAGAATTATAAGTAAAATATTTAGGAAATTAAATCTAAATATCTTCTTGGGTTATCCTTATTTTTATATATTTTGAATTCCATTATCCTTCATATATAATTCAAGGTGAACACATGTATAAAATACAATATTTCCATGTACTTACTTAGCCTGAAGTAGGTAGGATGTAACATTAAAATATTTAGAAAGACTATTTTAAATATTAAAGTGTGAAATGAATACCTTAGGTATATTAAACTCTAAAGTTCATTATAGCAACACAATTCTTGAATTCCTTTTTAATGTTAGGGAAACAAGCCTCTGGTTCTAGTATGCTTAGGAATGAAAAGGAAAATATTAAGGGAAAAACCAAACCAAACCATCTAAGCCTTCAAGCATTCTAGATCTGGGGCTTTGTCTCTCTACTAGTTGTCTTATATCCATAGCTCTTTATAGCATTCTAGGTAATTTGGGTTATTCGGGTTTGGTGAAAAAAGAAAAACCAAAGGGAAGACTTCAAAAGTAACCAAATATAGAAAATTTGAAATTTGAGGAACTCAGCCTGTGCTTGACTAATTGATTTTTACCCTTGTTGACTTCTGTTCTCTTTGCCCCTCATTATTGGTCCTCCCTTGTGTGTGTTTATATGTAATCAACAACATCACATCATTTTCAATTAAACAAAACCCAGGGTTGGTAAGATCTAGCACCACATGGCTTCTGTTTGGGGGCAGAGCATTTTGTTGGATTAAAGTAGGACTGTGTTAATGTTTGGTTTTGCCAGAAACTTTGGCAATGACTAAAACATGTATTTTTCCTTTTGCTTTTTTTTTGACACTTCATGCTCAGTTATTTATGAAAAGAACTCCAGTGGCAAGCATCTCTGAAAACACCATAATTATGTATCTGCCAAACATACAGAGGAGCAGGCCCTCTGCTTGTGAGAGGGTGAGCATGTCACTGCATTATGTATAGGCTTGCTGAGGTAGCTAAAGGAACTCAGCTCTTAATTCCCAGGTCTCTGCCTGCAATTTGGAGAGATACTAGGCCAGGCAGATGCCAGTAACTCTGACCATCCACAAAGCATGAACAGCCAGGAGAGGGGAAGGTGATACATCTGTCTGCTGACTTATGGGCAGAGAAAGCTCTTCTTAAATGGCAAATGGACACTGGAGAGATGGTTTTCTGATTAAGAGCACTTACAGATCTTTTAGGGCACCCACAACTACCTGTAGCTCCAGCTCCAGGAGATCTGGCATCTAGCCCCAGAATCCATGCCTAAATATGTTTTCTCCTCTAGAGTGTTTGGAGACTGAAATTTGGACACATAGATTTCCAGGTTTGAAGTTCAGATGATAGTCCTATTCTACTGTAAGAAACCTCTGTCAGCAACCCTGGGGCAACAGAGACACTCGTTTGTTTTGCTGTTCCAACTCTATCTCCAAGCTTAGCTCCCTCTCTTTGATATTGTGGGGATGAAACATTTGCCTTCCATTTTCCTCTTTAGTCCCAATGCAGGTGTTTCCCCGTGTGCCTCCTGGAGGCAGTCTAAAGTTAATACCTCTTCAAAATCTTAGAAGTGTTTCACTTTTTCTTTAAAGGCCCAACTTTATCTAGCCCATGACATTTCAAAAACCTTAAAGCAACATACAGCTATGTTTTTTTTCTTGTGAATAAGCATTAAAGGTTTTTTTAATTAGATATATTCTTTATTTATATTTCAAATGTTGTCTCCTTTCCTGGTCTCTCCCCCCGAAAATCCCCTAACTCACCCCACCCCCAGCTCACCAATCCACCCACTCCCGCTTCCCTGTCCTGGCATTCCCCTATACTGGGGCATTGAGCCTTCTCTGGACAAAGGGCCTCTCCTCTCATTGATGTCCCACAAGGCCATCCTCTGCTGCCTCTGTGTCTGGAGCCATGGGTCCCTCCATGTGTATTCTTTGGTTGGTGGTTAAGTCACTGGGAGCTCTGGGGGATCTGGGTGGTTCATACTGTTCTTCTTCCTATGGGGCTACAAACCCCTTCAGCTCCTTGGGTCCTTTCTCTAGCTCCTTCCTCCACTGGGGACCCTGTGCTCAGTCCAATGGTTGGCTGATAGTTCCCTCTGTATTTGTCAGGCCTCCCAGGTGACAGCTATATCAGGCTCCTATCAGCAAGCACTTGTTGGCATCCACAGTAGTGTTTGGGTTTTGTAACTGTATATGGGATGGATCCCTAGAAGGGGCAGCCTCTGGATGGACGGTCTTTCCCTCAGACTCTGCTCCACACTTTAGAATTTTCAACTGAGGAATATTGAATGGCTGACAAGCTGAGAAATACCTAAAGAAATGTTCAACAATCTTAAATATCAGGGAAATGAAAATCAAAACCCTGAGATTTCACCTCACACCAGTCACAATGGCTAAGATCATGAACTCAGGAGACAGCAGGTGCTGGTGAGGATGTGGAGAAAGAGGAACACTCCTCCACTACTGGTGGGATTGCAAGTTGGTACAACCACTCTGGAAATCAGTCTGGTGGTTCCTCGGAAAATTGGGCATACTCCTATCGGAGGATCCAGCTATATGACTTCTGGGAATATACCCAGAGAATTCCCCAGCATGTAATAAGGACACATGCTCCACTATGTTCATAGCAGCCTTATTTACAATAGCCAGAAACTGGGAAAAAACCCAGATGTTCCTGAATGGAGGAATGGATATAGAAAATGTATTATATTTACACAATGGGATACTACACAGCTATTAAAAACAATGAATTCATGAAATTCTTAGGCAAGTGGGTGGAACTGGAAAATATCATCCTGAGTGAGGAAACCCAATCACAAAAGAACACATATGGTATGCACTTACTGATAATCGGATATTAGCCCAGAAGCTTGGAATACCCAAGACACAATTCACATATCAAATAATGCCCAAGAAGAAGGAGGAACAAAGTGTGGATACTCTGGTCCTTCTTAGAAGGGGGAACAAAATACCCATAGGAGGAGGAGATACAGCTATGTTTTTAAACAAAGCCATAATGTCTTTTTTCATGATTGTGGAAATGCATACTTTTCACAATGTTGTGGTGAACTAAAGTCCACTCTGGCAAGTGAAAACAATTAAGAACACTATATAGTGGAAAGATGGTGGGGATACTATGGAAAGAGTTCCTAGGTTGAAATCAAAGCTGAAGTAAATTCTGTTTATTACTTGCATAATTTTGGAATGGATGAACCTCTTAGTTTCTGCTTCCAAATGTGCCAAATGTGGATAGTAACATCTGTTTTGTAGCATTCCTATAAGAGGTAAAATTACAAAGCATGTCACAGAGCCTCATCAGATGGTGGTCACAGTTAGCCATTGTAAGAGAGTCTGGCTCTTTTTACTCTGTTAGACCTATGTAGTGAACCCTACTTTACAGGACAGGACACTGGTACTTCAAGTTTAGTGTCTGGCACTAGATCATTAGGTGACAAAGGCTGAAGCTAAGCTGTTGGCCCCATGTCTAACTCCAAAAGCTGTTTTTCCTCTAACACATTACAGCCTATGTGAATGTTGACAATGTTAGAGTGCCCAGTGCCACATCAATATGACCTCTTCCCCCAAGCAGTACAGTAATAGCCACAAAATTGATGGAGGAGGACTTTTCAAAGCTATTCTTGCTTTTCCAGATCTAGAAAAGCCAATAATTATAGAACATTTTGAAGGGAATACAGCTAATGAATTCAGTTGTTTGCCACTCCCCCCCCAACACACACACCAGGAAATGGCCAACCTTCCATATTTTTTCTCTATCTTGAAGTATAACTCAGGCTGTAGAGGATTTGTATTGGATACGAAGTAAAAAATCACATTAACTATGTAAATGAGAGAGGTTTGGGATAAAATTTTGGATATACATGAGATATTTTGGCTAAGTAAGTTACTGATAAACTACAAAACCTATGTGATTGTAATCTTGTTGTTTCTTAGGCAACAGGAGGAGGATATGAAAGTGATGATGCATATCAGAATGCGGAACTTTCTTTCTTAGACATTCATAATATTCACGTTATGCGAGAATCTTTAAAAAAAGTGAAAGATATTGTTTATCCAAACATAGAAGAATCTCATTGGTTGTCCAGTTTGGAGTCTACTCATTGGTTAGAACATATCAAGGCAAGTATACTTTTAAAATATTTGCAAGTGTAGAAGAATAAATATTTTGAAGGTGATATTTTTCCTTAAATATTTAAAGATTATATGCTCTAAGTAGAAGATTTCACATTTGATAGCTTTATGTTTCTTATAATTTGCTTAGCTAAATTGAAGATTTTATAACATTGTTATATCTTATTTTTAGAGTCTGTACTGCAGTCTTATCCTATCTTGTCAGTAATAGTTTCGTATGGGTTTATTTAGGAATGGCCAATTTATTATTCAACTATTATTAGGTGTGTTCCTCAGAGACCTAGACAGAGGTGCACTTTCTTTGTCATTTTCCTTTTAATAATTTATTACTGACTAATTTTAAAGACTAGGTTTTGCATTTTAATTACATTCAATCATTTGTCCCAATAGAAACATAAAACTCTTTTCAAAGTACAAGTGTTAGAAACTATGTTAGCAGATGGCACTTTTAAAAACCATATTGTTTTGCAAACAACCAACTGAAAGCATATTTTAAGCAGGTAAATTATTAAGATACAGTGTTCTCTAGTGAGATTCTACTTTTTATCTTGTATTTTTAAATATTTTCCTTTCTAACTTTTTTTAATTTACCATCCTCAAACATTTGATTACAAAATAATTAATTGTGGCAACTGAATATAATGTAGCATCCTAACTGGAACTGTGGAGAAGAAGAGGGCATTGGTTAAGAGCTAAGGAATAAATAAAAGGGAATTGAAGATGCCCAGAGTCAGCGCCGGGCCTACACATACACATACACATACACATACACATACACATACACATACACATACACATACACATACACATACACATACACATACACACACACATACACATATACATATACCTACCCGCACACCTGCACACGTCCAGCGCTAGCCCCGCTCCCAAAGGCCTAGGTAAAAGAGGAAGCACTGAACGTTATATGAATTTAATAAACAGCTTTTATGTCTTGGAATACTTCCGCCTGTTTTCAGACAAAGAACTTAGATGTTTTATTCAGGAAAGCATCACAATTTTGAAAGTGTAATATATTGGAATTTTTATATTAGTAGAAAATCCTCATAAATAACCTGACTGTAGAGGCAAAGTTACATCTATATAATGAAGTGCTGTGCAGTCACAAAGTAAATCAGGTATTGTGGTTGCTAATAACATGAGGAAATGCTCAGAAGCCCAATTAAAGAATCCAGGGGAATTTATAAATGCCTTCCAACTTTTTCCTTTATTCTTTTTGCAAAGTGGAATATTTTCATGTCTTTTTTTTTCTTTTAGAGAAATAGGGGAAGTAGAAAGGGAGAAGAAAGAGGGAGTGAGGAGCAGAAAGGGGGAGAGAATGAATGCGTGCATCTAGACATGTATCAGAAACCTTAGGGAGGTGGGGAAGGCGCCTCTCCTGCAGCAGAGAGAAGACTGGCTGGAAGTCAAACTGACCCACTTTCTCAGGGGAGGGGGATTCAGAAGCAACAAAAAAATTGTGGCTGTTCTTTCACATGACCATATGAAACTCATGTAAGCGTGAGAAGGCCGAGGAGCCCTCGTGGGAGGTGCACGTGTAAGGACATGCACCTCAGTGCTTCTCACATCCGTTGAGGGTCGTAGAGCAGGTGCAGCACTTGGGCTCTATTCCTCTGAAGGCTCTGGGCCAGGTCATTTTCATCTCTTCTCAGCGTCTCGAGGCCTTTCAGGAAACTTCTTGTCTATTCCTTGTCTTCATTAGTGAGAACTGCTGGCTAGAGCCTGCCACGTCCTTTTTCACAAAAGTGCTGGATTACTTGTTTTCACAATATAGCTTTTAAAAGTAGATAGTTACAGTTGCTCCAAGCCATAATGTTTGTAGGAATACATAATTGGAAAGCATATAATATTTTCTAAAATAATTGCCTTTTTATTATAAGCGAGAGGTGCATCTTAGGGGAGAGCCACCTCTAGAGTGTGCTAGAACCTCAATTTTATTAAATTGGGCTCCAGTAATCTAGAATGTTAGTTATGCTTCTCAGAGGTAGCACTTTCTGCAGAAGTGCCTCAAGTTAAAACTGCAAACAAAGCTGCAGGGTGTCCAGGGTGTCATTTTAGGTGCACTGACCTCTGCACATGCGCTTTGAATGCCTGCTATCAATTGGTCCCTTTACTTTCTTTCTTGTTCACTTGTCTCTTGAGAATTTATATAAAAATAACGACCTTTGATATTTTCTATTTGACCTTTGATATTTTCTATTTGTCAGATGGTTCACATACTCCAACATTTCTTTGAATAAGTTTCAGTATTTTTTTTTAGTTTCTTTGAATTAGTTAAAATAACCACAACACATATCTGAGCATACTGTTAGAATTTGGAGTGCGCCATGGCATAAATCTTAAGAAATCAGCTCAAGGGCCAACAAGACGGCTCAGCAGCTAAAATGATTGCCATACAAGCCTGGTAACCAGAGTTCGGTCCCCACAGTACATATACAGGTTAAAGGAGGTAACAGACTTCAAAGTTGTCCTTTGACCTCCACAAATGCACTGTGCTATCATACCCACGCATACAAGAAGTTATGTACAAATATGCACACAATAATGTTTTTAAAAATCAACTCAAAATGATAAAAAAATATGTGAGTAACTTAAGTACTTGAGAAGATACAGCCTTCATATAATACTAGATGGAATGTGAGGTGGTATAACTATTTTCCTTAAAAATTTGAGTGTGGTCTTAAACATTGGAGTAGTATCTATGCTCCCTGCTGCTTCCTGCTGACTTACATGTTTTCCTCTGTCAGCTTGTTCTGACAGGTGCCATTCAAGTTGCAGACAAAGTTTCTTCAGGAAAGAGCTCAGTGTTAGTACACTGCAGTGATGGATGGGACAGGACTGCTCAGCTGACGCCCCTGGCCATGCTGATGCTGGATAGTTTCTACAGAAGTATTGAAGGCTTCGAGATATTGGTACAGAAAGAGTGGATAAGTTTCGGACATAAATTTGCATCTGTAAGTAAACACACTAAAAGCTGCCCTTTTAAATCAGTTGGGATTTTAAAAAATTGGTTTCTGTACTGTGTAAGAAGTTGCTGAGCAAGATGGTGCTTGCCTTGAATCCCAGTACTAAGGAGGCAAAGGCTCATGGATCTCAATGAGTTCCAAGCCAGCGTAGTCTAAATAGCAAGTTCCAAGTTAGCAAGAGTTACACAGGCCTTGTCTCGGGGGTTTGGGGGGGGGGGAGACAGGAACTGGAGTATATAAAACCCCTTCATGATTTCAAAAACTTGTAAGGCCTTAGGCTAAGACATATGTTCATCCATCTGTACTCTTCTAGTTAGACTCGAAAGCAATGTAATAAAGCCTGCAGAGAAATGTCTAAATTGAGACTTGGGAGGCTGAGTCAGGAAGATTGCAGTTAGTTCCAGCCAAGGCTACTCAGTAATTCCAGGCCTAGGCTATAAAGCAAAATTGGTCTCAGAAAAAATGTTTAAATTAAAATTTCACAAAAGAAGATAGGATGACAGTTTTATCTGAGCTAATATTGCAACTTTCAGGAGTAATTTTACTCCACAGAATGGTAGGGTTTTTACATGAGGGTTTTTATTATTCTCGGGCACACATTTAAAAAAAAAAAACTCAAGAGAAACAAACAAACAAAAAACTCAAGAGAAAACAGTTCCAATTCAAATTCTTTAGTCTTGTCAACAGATACGCTTTGAATGAGCATCTTTTTAGAAGACTTATTCATTGTGGGTGGGACCTTTCTACACATTTGTTTGTGCACCAGATGCATGCAATATTCTGGAAAGCCATAAGAGAGCATCAGATTCCCTAGAATTGCAATTATAGCTAGTTGTTAGGCACCCTGTGGGCGCTGGTAAATGAGCCTAGGTGGCCTGCAAGAGTAGCAAGTGCTCTTAACTGCTGAGCCATATCTTTGTTACCCAGCTCCATGGTGTTTCTCAGAGGATACATATATCATACTACTAAAAATACCATTTGGTCACCTCTTAGCATTCATCCAGATTTCCCAAATGATATGCACCACCACTGCCCAGCCTAGTGTGAGAGTGTGTGTTAGTATGTATGTAAATGCACATAGTTGTGTGTATATATGTGTACACATAAATTTGGAGGCCAGAGGTCAGCCTCAAGTGTGACTCCTCAAGAGGTTTTTTTATTATTATTATTAAATAGGGTCTCTCAAAGGGACCTGGGACCTTTTGCTTGGGTTTGGATGGCTGGCCAGTGAGCCTCAGGAATCCTCCTGTCTCTGTTGTCCCAACACCAGTGTCAAACACCAGGGTTGTGGTTGCTTGGTTGGTTTTGCTATGACTTCTGGAAATTGAACTCAGGTCCTCATGCTTGCCTAGCTATCACTTTATTAACTAAATACCCTACAATCCCTCCCTCCCACTGAACTGTCATTATTCAGATGGTGAGATGGCTCAGTTGTTAAAGGTGCCTCCCACCAGGCCTGATGGCATGAGTTCAATCCTGGGAACTCACTTTTCAGGAGAAAATCAACCCTTGAAAGTTGTCTTCTGACTTCCATACACACGTAGGAATCAGGCACATGTGCAAACAAACACACACATACATGTAATTTTTAAAATTGCCATTATTATGTTGTTTCTCTGTTTTTCCATGGCAACATTCATACTTTACTGTCTGAGCTTGGTATTAGAAGGCAGGTTGCTGAGTTACATTTTAACATTTTGTAAGTTATATGCCTTCTCTATTTTATACCCATGAATTAAATCATCTTCATTAATTTATTTCAGAGAATAGGTCATGGTGATAAAAACCATGCTGATGCTGACCGATCTCCTATCTTTCTTCAGTTTATTGACTGTGTGTGGCAGATGTCAAAACAGGTAAGAATGTATAAACAGATGTACATTCAATGTTTACAGAGTGTTATAACATCTGAAGTTTGTCTACAAAATAATGCAGCGCATAAATAAAGATGACACAGGCCTGGCCCTGAGTAAATTCTCATTGAATCCCAACAATGGGAACATAGGAAGTTATTTTTTTTAATTACTACTACTATGTATGTTTAGAATTCTGCACAAATACGGTTTACAAAATTCGATTTTTAACTGGATTATCTGTTCTAGTGGATGGTCAGCAGCATGACCAATTACTTGGCTTCTTTGTGTAAGCATGTTTGGGAACTTATAATATTTTAAAAAGTAAACTTGGCCACTTTTTACTTTTTATTCCTTGACTAATGTAATATTAGTCTTACATTAAATACAAACAAATAAACAAAACTGAACCCTCTAGGGTCTGTGGGGATGGCAGCTCTGCTGGCCTTCCCAGAGTTGGGAAGCACTTACTCTTGCTGTCGATGCAGGCGTCTTTTCTTTCTCGCCGTGGTGTGCATATGTGTTTGCATGTTTCTTTTAATTTAATGACTTCCTCCTTTGACACTCACCGACCAACATGGTCTGTGAGAAACCATGCATTTTGTCTTCCTTGAGAGAACAGACTCGACTTTTCATGTTCTCTTGCTTGTTTGTTTTTAATCTAGTTCCCCACAGCTTTTGAGTTCAATGAACGCTTTTTGATTACCATTTTGGATCATCTGTATAGCTGTCGATTTGGTACTTTCTTATTCAACTGTGAATCGGCTCGAGAAAGACAGGTGAGCAAAATACTACTGCTGATGTAAGAAGAGTATGAGTGTTTGAGGCAACTGGTTTCATCCTCAAAAAATAGGAGTGGTTTTTTAAATTTAATTGCATTTTTTGCACCCCATATTTTATTCTCCCCACCCGCATCCACCCTCTGACTGTTCCACATCCCATACCTCCTCCCCACCCTCTGTCTCCACATGGATGTACCCATCCCCCACCCCCCTGACCTCTGAACTCCCCGGGGCCTCCAGTCTCTTGAGGGTTAGGTGTAGCATCTCTGAATGAACACTGACCTGGAAGTACTCTACTCTATGTGTGTTGGGGACCTCATATTAACTGGTGTATGCTGACTGTTTGGTGCTCCAGTGTTTGAGAGATCTCTGGCATCCAGATTAACTGAGACTGCTGGTCCTCCTACAGGGTCACCCTTCTCTCAGCTTCTTTCAGCCTTTCCCTAATTCAACAACAGAGCTCAGCTGCTTCTGTCCATTGCTTGAGTGCAAATGTCTGCATCTGACTCTTTCAGCTGCTTGTTGGGTCTTCCAGAGTGTGGTCATGATAGGCCCCTTTTTGTGAGCGCTCCATAGCCTTGGGACCTCCCCTTGAGCTGGATCCCACTTTGGGCCAGCCTGTCTCTGGACCTTCTTTTCCTCAGGCTTCTCTCCATTTCCATTCCTGTAATAATTTCAGACAAGAACAATTGTGGGTCAGAGTTGTAACTGTAGGATGCCCCCACTCCCTCATTTGATGCCCTGTCTTCCCGCTGGATGTGAGTTCTGTAAGTTCCCTTTCCCTACTGTCGGTCATTTCATATAAGATCCCTCCCTTTGAGTCCCGAGAGTCTCTCACCTCCTAGGTCTCTGGTACATTCTGGAGGGTCCCCCCTAACCTCCTATCTCCCGAGGTTGCCTGTTTCCATTCTTTCTGCTGGCCCTCTGGGCTTTATTCCTTTTCCCTCACCCAATACCAGATCAGATTCCCCTCTCCTCCCTACTCCCTCCCCATCCCTGTCCACTTTCCTTCCCAAGTGGGACTGAGGCATCCTCACTTGGGCACTTCAACTTGTTGATCTTTTTGAGTTCTGTGGACTGTATCTTGGGTACTCCATAATTTTTTTGACTAACATCCACTTATTAGTGAGTACATACCATGCATGTCCTTTTGAGTCTGAGTTACATCACTCAGAATGATTTCTAGTCCATCCTAGAGCCATGCCTGCAAAACTCAGGATGTCCTTGTTCTTAATAGCTGAGTAGTGTTCCATAGTGTAAATGAACCACATTTTCTATATCCATTCTTCTGTCATGGGACATCTGGATTGTTTCCAGCTTCTGGCTATCACAAATAAGACTGCTATGAACATAGTGGAATGCTTGCCCCTGTGGCATGGTGGGGCAACTTTTGTGTATATTCCCAAGTGTGGTATAGCAGGGTCTTCAGGTAGATCTATTTCCAATTTTCTGAGGAACCTCTAGATTGATTTCCAGAGTGGTTGTACCAGTTTGCAATCCCACCAGTAATGGAGGAGTGTTCCTCTTTCTCCATATCCTCTCCAACATGTGTTGTCACCTGTGGTTTTGATCTTAGCCATTCTGATTGGTTTAAGGTGGAATCTCGGGGTTGTAGCCAGTTATAAAATTAACTCAAATCAGTACCCTTCCTTTATACAAATGATAGACAGGCTAAGAAAGAAATTAAGGAAACAACTCCCTTCACAATAGCCACAAATAATACAAAATATCTTGAGGTAACGCTAACCAAACAAGTATGACAATAACTTCAGGTCTCTCCAGAAAGAAATTGAAGAAGATCTCAGAAAATGAAGATCTCTTCCATGCTCATGGATTGGCAGAATTAACATAGTAAAAATAAATGGCCATCCTACCAAAGGCAGTCTATAGATTCAGTGCAATCCCCATTAAAATCCCAACACAGTTCTTCAAAGACATGGAAAAAGCAATTATCAAATTCATCTGGAAAGGCAAAAATTCCAGAATAGTGAAAACAATACTTAACAATAAAAGAATGGCTGGGGAATCACCATCCCTGACCTCAAGCTTTACTACAGAGCAACAGTGATAGAAACTGTATGGTATTGGTACAGAGACAGACATGTTGATTAATGGAATAGAATTGAAGACCCAGAAATAAAACCACACACTTATGGACAATTGATCTTTGACAAAGAAGCCAAAAATATACAATGGAAAAAAGAAAGCATCTTCAATAAATGGTGCTGGCTGGCTATATGTAGAAGAATGCAAATTGATCCACTCTTTTCTCCCTGAACAAAGCTCAAGTCCAAGTGGATCAAGGACCTCTACATAAAACGAGGTACACTGAATCTAAGAGAAGAGAAAGCGGGAAAGAGCCTTGAACTCCTTGGCACAGGCGGAAATTTCCTAAACAGAACTGCAATGGCTCAGGCTCTAAGATTAAGAATTGATAAATGGGATCTCATGAAACTGGAAAGCTTCTGTAAGGCAAAGGACATAGTCAATAAGAGAAATCAGCACCTACAGATTGGGAAAAAGAATCTTCACTAACCCCATATCCCATAGAGGGCTAATATCCAAAATATATAAAGAACTCAAGAAACTAATCACCAAAAAAACAAACAACTCAATCTAAAATGGGGTATAAAACTAAACGGAGATTTCACAACTGAGGAATCTTGAATGGCTGAGAAGCACCTAAAGAAATGTTTAAAGTCCTTAGTGATCAGAGAAATGCAAATCAAAATGACCCTGAGATTCCACCTTATACCAATAGGAGTGATTTTTAAAATATATAAGTTCTCCCTTGTGAAAAGCTATGTAAAGGGAATTTAAAAAAAAAATTCTTTGAGAATTTTAAAGAGTATATTTTGATGATATTCTTTCCAATCCCCAGTTCTTCCTAGCTCTTACCTACCTCACTTGATATTATTTCTCTCTTTGAAAAACAAAAGAGAGAGAAAAAGAAAAGGGCCACTAAAAACGTGGAGTGTGGTCACACTCTGCTGACGGAATGGATTGTCCCTCTCCCAGCAGCTATCACTTTAAAATAGCTTCATGGTGAGGGGTGAGACTTTCTGTTTACTTCCCCTCCTCCTTTCTGAGATTTTTGTCTGTTGTTTACTATTTCCCCGAATTCAGCCACCAACTCTGGCTCTTACAGACTCTCTCTCTAGGAGATGTAGAAGTGTTATGCAGTTATGCATTGTTAAGTGAATGGAAAAGAATACATTTTTAAAAGGGAAATATAGAATTAACATCAAAGTCAGAAATTTTATTTCTTGGTTATGTATATAATTTTTAAAGAATGGAGGGAGGAGCAGAGAGCCAAACATGGTGGCTGAAGCCTAGAATCCCTGCAGAGGGGAGGCTAAGGCAAGGATCACTAGTTTCAAGTCAGATGACTTACATGGAGAGTTCCAGGGTAAGCTGTTCTACATATGAAGACCTGTCTCCAAACAAAATAAATGCAAAATGCAAGCACATTAATGTATAGCCTAAAATTAAATTAAGTATATATGTATAAGGTATATATAAAACATTGAATTTTATGCTTTGACTGGATTCCATCTCTAAGATATCTCATTATCTATATGCAAATATTCTAAAATCAGAAGAAAAATTCAAAAGGCAAATCCCTTCTGGTTCCAAGAATTTTGGGTATGAGATACTTACTCATTCTGTATTTGTGAAAACAGAAATCAAGACAACTTGGGAATCTTCAATGACAATCTTCAATATTGCACAGATAACTTTTAAGTGAAGAGTTTCAAGCCGGCTTTCTACAGCTACCAAACTGACAACTATCTATGAAAGAGGAACAAAGATCCTCTCAAACACACATAGTATAAAGAATGACCTTTCTCATGTGCTGGGGAGATAGCTCAGTTGGTAAAATGTTTACAATGCGAGCATGAGGACCTGAGTTTAAGTCCCAGTACACACATAAAGCCCTAAGCAGAGGGGAGCACACATGCACTCCCAGTACTATGCATGTGGAGTCAGCAGGACCCCTAGATCTAACCAGCCATTCAAGCTCAGTTGGTAAAGTCTAGGCTACTGAGAGAGCCCATGCCAATGAGAGACCTTGCGTTTAAAGAGGTGGACAGCATTTCTTAGAATGACACCTCTGGTTGGTGACTAACCTGCACACATATACACATACACATGTGCCTGTGCACTTGTATACACAAACACACATCTGAAAAGATGACTTACTTCCCTCATTGTACCTTCCTTGGGATGTGGCCAAATATGCACTCCATGAAAACAAAAGGCAAGGCTTCACAGAATCCCCAGAGTGAGAGCTCCAGCACTGCAGTCCTCAATGAGAACTGACCACAGAGCACAGGAACGACGTGTCTAAGTTGAAGCCCCTATGACAGAGACGTTGGGGTCATCTGATGGGCTTAAGATTCTGTAGGGGCATATGGTACACTAAGGAGAACTTGGTGTTGTGTTAGTCAATACCAAGAAAAGTAAATAGACAGTTGTGAAATCAAGAGAAAAATCAATGAGTGCAGGAAAAGGAAAGCAATCACAGGATGGAGACTGGAGAGCGCAGCTGCAAACAGCAGGTGCTTAGTCATCAGAATCGAACTGCTAAATGCTGAGCTAATCAGAGCTGTGCTATGTATTGGAAATATGTGGCAGAAAAAAATCAAGTCTGTCCATGGGGCAGGAATGGGGGAAAGTCATATGACTGTGTCAGTAGTTAACACCTGCAACTGGATAGCTATGTGGTAGTAATAAAGGCATGCACTTGGGGGGAAAGAAGATAAGTATCAGATAAATCAATTAAAAACCTAAGTTGGCTCAGGCTTTATGGAAAACAATATGAAGATTCCTCCGGAAATTAAAAACAGAACTCCTCTGTGATCCAACAAGCCTACTACTACTGGTTGGATATCCAAAGGAAATCAAAGCCAGGCCTGGTATGTCAGGCCTGTGATCCCAGCTACTATGGAGACTGATGTAGGAGTATCATAAGTTAAAAGACTCTCTAGGCTACAAAGCAAGATCAAGGCTGGCCTTGTGACTTGGTGAGAACTTGTCCTGTTTTTTTTTTTTTTAAAGGGGACAGGGATACCTTAGTGAATGGATGAAAGTGCCTATCTCAAAAGCCTGGGCAACCTGAGTTCAGTACTGTCTTAGGGCTATTTCTACAGCAATGAAACCATGACCAAAGCAAGTTGGGAGGAAAGAATTTATTTGGCTTACACTTCCACATCACTGTTCACCACTAAAGGCAGTCAGGACAGGAACTCACACGAGGCAGGAACCTGGAGGCAGGAGCCGATGGCCATGGAGGTGCTGCTTACTGGTTTGCTCTTTCTGGTTTGGTCAGAGCTGAGGACTACCACTCACAAAGGCCCATCCCTCCCCAACCTATCACTACAATTAAGAAAATGCACCCTGAGCTTATGGAGGTTTTTCTCAATTGAATTTCCCTTCTCTCAGATGACTCTAGTTTTTGTCAGGTTGACATAAAAACTAGCTAACACAGTGGTGATTGTTTCTTCTGGGTTTTGTTCCCCAGAACCAGGTGATTTTAAGTTGGCTGATGCCCTGGATGATCAAAACTGTCTAGATGGCTACAAAAAAATAAATGCCCCACAGCCCAATTCTATGAAGCTTTTTCTTAATTGAGGCTCCCTCCTCTCTGATCACCCTAGTTTGTATCATCAAGTTGACATAAAAGTAGCCAACACAAATCCCTAAAAACAATATCATGGTGGAAGGAGAGAACAGAGCTGTTCTCTGATCACTACACTTGAGCTATGGCATACATGTGCCTGCACTCACACATTATACTAAGTACTTTTTAAAGAAATAAAGTAAGTAAAATACTCTTAAAGTGGGCTAGTCCTATATTTAAATTCCTGTAGCACAAAAAGGAGCAAGAGAAATCATGGAGTATAGAAGAGGTAAGCGCACTCATAACTTACAGAAACAGTATTCACAGAAGCCAAAATACAGAATCCGGAATCACCTTAAATACACATGGGCAGATGAATAACAAAGAAAACGTAATGTGTTCCATGCCATTTGCAGCAACATGAGTAGAATTGGAGGGCTGTATGAGTTAAACCAGCCACAAAAACTTTTAAAGAAGAGTTTGTATAAGTTGAACATACAGTAATGGAAACCTGGACAGTCAGCTGTGTCGGGATGATGGTAAAAAGATACAAATCTTTGCTTATAGTGTGAATAGGTCATGGAATCCTGCTACTGTTTGCGTGTGAAATGTTCCCTCATTGGTTCATATGCTGGAACCTTTTAGAAAGTGGGCCTTACTGGAGGAAGTGGTCTTGTTTTTTTATTGCATCTATTTTACCACATTTTCACTATAAACTATGGAAAAGCCAAAGCTAAGAATTAAAAATAATACAAGAAATAAATATATCAAAGTCAGAATCTGATTCTTTAATGATAAATCATGATTGTACCATTTGAACCCACCTTATAAAGTTCATTTGTACTTTTATGGACAAACTCTGCACTGGGTTGTTCTTATTATGCACATTTCTGTTTTATATACATAGTTTTAAAAGTCAAACATTTGTACAGTTAGGTAGGAGAAAAAGCAGCCTCTCATCCCCCCCTCAGAAACCTTGGTTTGACTTTTTTAACCTAGTTTAAGATGTGACAACAAATGCAAACCTATGTATTTAAGACTATCATGATTTACCATTTCTATAAATGAATTAAACATGCTACAGGAATTTCCAATTTAGCTGTTAATGTTGGATCCTTTGTCTTCCTTTATGAAGTCATTACTAGAAAGTGTCAAAGTTTAATTTTGGTAATTTTATTTCTTGTACTTTCTATTTCTCAGCTTTGTCTTTTCCATAGTTTATGATAAAATTTTGGTAAAATGTATGCATTAAAAACATGTAAATATTTTATGAGAACATACCAGTTAAAACTGAAAACGGTGCAGTTATTTATCCAGAGTTTTTCAAATATCTGGATATAGCTATACTGCAGATTAAAAATCTGGATGGTTGGTTAAAATAACTGTTGAAATACCTGTTATCAAGTAGACATAGGTTAAAATATTTCTAACAAATAGAAAAAGAATTAGAAACCAGGTATGGTCTCCTAATTTTTCTTTGAGTGGAATGAAAAAGACAGTGTGGCCCATCTGCTCATAAGGTATTGTCTGTAGATCAGTGAATTGCATTCAATGGCACAGCATCCTGCTTCCCTGTATCCCAGCAGAAACAGTGGCTCTCAAGCTAGGCATTTATCAGTAAGTGAACATAAGTCCTCAGTGATGGTTTTTCTTAGTTATGGAGGCTAATGTAAATGTGTCAGTGAAGCTAATCTTGAAATATGTTGGCACAGGTTTCTGGATACTTTCTTGAGTGTATTCACCTTTTTGCTTTCCCTCTGTATAGAAACTTACAGAAAGAACAGTTTCTGTATGGTTGTTAATTAACAGCAATAAAGACAAATTCACAAACCCCTTCTATACAAAAGAAATCAATCGGGTTTTATATCCAGTTGCCAGTATGCGTCACTTGGAACTGTGGGTGAATTACTACATTTGATGGAATCCCAGGATCAAGCAACAAGTAAGTGAAACAACTCTCTTGAAGGACTGAATGAATGGCTCTAGCCCAGCTTCTATGATGCTATTTTCTCACATTTTGAGACAAACACAGGAAAGACAAATACTTGCTTTTAAACTAACCCTAGTTTAAAATTGTTGTGCATTACTAAACCATGAATTTTTAAGTTAAATTTTCTCTGTCCAGATGAATGCTGTAATAATGTAAGTAATTTTAAAACGCTAGAAAGTTTTAAAGTTTCCTAGCTAGGGATTTCCTGTAATCACTTCAAATGCTCACACCTCATTAGAAAACTCTGCACACACTTCCTTGACATGGTGGTGCACTGTTGTATTTCTAACACAGGAGGTGAAAGGTAGGAGAATCAGAAGTTCAAAGCCAGCCTTTGCTAAATAGAGAATTTGAGGCCTATGGGAGACCCTCTCTCAAAAGAAAAAGTTCTCTGCACTGACTAGACAATCTTAAGTGATCTTTTCTTTTTATTTTCTATATTCTTTGTTTACATTCCGAATGTTCTCCCCTTTCTTAAGTGATCTTTCCTATGCTCTGCTTGAGGTGTATATATGAAGTGAGCTGGCATGCTCCTTACTGAATATTTCTATATCTAAAATAAAGATACCAGTATACAAGTGGTTAGTAAATTTAGCTAGCCATTTATCAGTCAAAGTGAAAGCAGATTTTTGAAGTGATAATATTCACATTTTAATAAAGACATTTCCATGTGAGTTTCAAGTCAGCCAGGGCCAGACATTGAGACTCTATCTGAAAAAAAAAAAAACACACTCATGCACTGAACAGTGTTTGTCTTCTAAAATAAGCCCTTTCTATATTTGTCTTTGAGCTATTGGCTGTGAGGAACTATTGGCAGTGTCTGTGCAGATTCTACAATTACATCTCCATTTATTCTTGTAGGAATTTGTGAAGTATAAGGAATTTTGAATTATTCATTTCTGACTATTAAAAGTAACAATGATTATGTGACAAGTCATTTGGTTTGGAGCCTTGTTGATTGGTTTTGTTTCATTTTGCTGATAAGGCAATTTGAAGGGACATCACCATCATCAGAACTTTAAAGCGTACCTCTCCACCCCTGTATTCTCTAAAGGTTTAGCAAAATGGTACCTTGACAAATAGAAATGTTTGTCCTTTAGGAGAACCTTTTACTTTCAAACATTAATTGTTCTATATCATGATCCATTGGCATCTATTCAAAAAATAAAATTACCTTCCCTTTGTAGATTTTTCTGACTTACAATATTCCTACACAAATTGATGTCACTGGGCACATCACATTTTCTTCTACAAAACGTTGAGTGTTCTTATGTGTCCTGCAGTGGTAGAACACAGGTATTAGAAAGAGATGGTCTCTGCCCACAAGTGTTTGCCTCCCCAGGCTGGTGGAGGCAGCCAGGAACGTAAGCTGATGATTGCAGTGCACAGGGATGAAGCTGATAATAAAGGTGTGAATTAAATATGTGAGATGTCTTTAAAGATCTGCTTATGTAGAACATTCTTTCATAAAGAGATTAAAGTCAAATCACATAGGACTTTCTAAATTATATAATGTATATAATGTAAAACTGAAAGAAAGTACTTAACTGCTTAAAAGTTAAGTGATTATTCATTTGTGTGATCTAGAAAGCATTCAGTTGCTGGCCACCTACAGTATTCACAACACAATAATATGCTACCCGTGCTGAAAGATAAAAGAACATACAGCCCCTCCCTATAATGAGCTCTTAACCTTAATGAAGGCAAGGTGGCCTGTAAATGCAGACTTTGCCAGTCCTTGCTGTGATATCAAACTTACTAACTAAAGGATAACAGCAGGGCCAATGACATATAAACCAGCTGACATGTGTGGTATTTAAGTCATTCCTACTAGAAGGGTTAAAAGGCATATGAATGCAAGAAATCATTTGAGGCTTAAAATGCTTCCATGATGAGCTGTCCTGGGGTGTGCATGCCATGGTGAGTTGGCACACATTTGAGTTCACAGCTTGATGCCAGTCTTTCCATCCTATCAGAAATGGACTCCTCTGTTATATTCTTTAGGGTTTTTTTTTTATCTATAGGTTAATGACTTCTATGTATTTTAGACTCATTACTCCACTGATCTTTTTCATGTGTAAGTTTTTAATCTCTTTTATTGCTAATAGTTTAGAAAACTTTCTAATCATATATTTATGCCACTGCCAAAAAATTATATCTGATTTCTTTTCCTTAAGTATGTGTGCTGATTCTAGTATTCAAACTGACTCAAATTTAATATTTATATGGAAGATGATTGTTTTATTTTCTATATTCTTTGTTTACATCCCGAATGTTTCCCCTTTCCCAGTTCCCCCCTCACCATATGTCCCATAAGTCCCCTTCCCTTCGCCCTTTCCCCAATCACCCCTCTCCCATTTCTCTGTTCTGGTACTCCTCTACAATACT
>BDUI01000898.1:161598-177844 GCA_002335545.1 Apodemus speciosus
TTCTTCAGAGATCTGAAGTTTTTGTCATACAGATCTTTCACTTGTTTGGTTAGAGTCACTCCAAGATACTTTATATTGTTTGTGGCTATTGTGAAGGGGGTTATTTCCCTAACTTCTTTCTCAGTCTGCTTATCCTTTGAGTATAGGAAGGCTACTGGAAGATGATTTTTTTTAAATAACCTAAACAATTTGGGAAAATATCAAGGAAGAACTTGTTCTCCTATGTATGTCAAGAGGTATATATGATCCAGACTTAGCCACTGATAAGGAATCCATGTTCCTGTAAGCAACCCTAATTAAATTGATCAGGTTACCAGGAAAAAGGGCCATGAAAGTGTTTTCATTTCTAACATGAAAGTTAGAAAGAGAAAACAAATTAGTGGGAGTGGGGAGCAGCCAGCTCCAAAGTACATTATCATGTGTATAAAAGGTTATGATGAAACTATTTTGTATAATTAGTGCATGATAACATATAAAACAATACTTGATATGACCTAGGAACAGATCATTGTGGCTGTGGAGACTTGGTATAATAAGAAGGTAGCGTTATTTATTCTGTTAATAATGTCAGGATCTCAAATTAAATGTCCAACCAGAACACCAAAGGCTGCCCTCCAGCTCCTCCTGCTCTCATCTTCATTTCAGCTCAGTGCGTCACCTCTAGTCACCCTATCAGGTAATCTAGAGTCATCTTTGATTCCTTCCTGTCTCTTACCCCATGGTCAGTGTGCCAAGGGAACCCATTTGACTGTCAGAATATATAGGACATGGGGAAGGAGGGCTGGAGAGATGGTTCAGTGTTTAAGAACACTTGTTGATCTCTTCCAGAGGACCTCGACCCACATGGCAGCTTGCAACTGTCTATAATTCTAGTCCTAGAGAGTGTAAAGCCGTCTTCTTCCCCAGTGTGTACACCAGGCTTATATATTGTGCATATGCAGACATGCAAAAACTACCCATACACATAAAATTAATAGAACACACACATATGCACACACACACACACACACACACACACACTCGGTATGTTTCTGCCACCACTTCAGGGTGGGCTGTTTGATAATTGTACACTTCTAAATGGACTCCTGGGGACACACACCCTTGCTTCCTCTGAATCTGTCCGTAGCATAGCAGCCAAAGCAGTCCTTGTAATGTAGACATCTGACTATAACACTTTTCCATACTGGCTAGGAAGTTGCTTATCTCATGCCAGACTCAAGGAGTCTTAACAGTGGCTTCTGAGACTTTGTGTGGCCTTGTCCCTTTTCTGTTTTCCCTGTCTTAATAACTCTTTGTGAACACTTTTTAACCATAGTGGCCTCTGTTCTTCCTCTATTCCTCTCAAACTTTTCCTCTAAACTCGCTTTCTTCTTTAGTGTTCTTCATTCTGTAAACCCAAATTAGAATCCCAGTGACAGCCCACCTGTCCATACTAGCTTGTTCTGCTATCAATCTTCTTCATAGGATTGGTGTTTCTTGTTGGTCTGTCGCCCCCTGCTGGAAGATATACAGCAGGCAGGAAGTCAGGCTTTCTTGATCACTGAGCACCTAGACCAGTACCTGGCCCCTATGTGAACACAGAGAAAACTAGGCAGAGAGTATTCGTGAGCAGCACTGCGTGGGTGTTGGTTGCTGTACAGGTGTTCCTGCTTTGTTGAAGACAGCACTGGCGCTGTACAGGGTGAAGAGGGCATTTCGGTAAATCTGTGAATCCTGAACAAGTCACCCATGTGTTGTGGATGTAGCAGTCCCAATCAGAATGTGGAGGTGGATACAGTCACAGCTATATTCAACCGATTCACTCTTTGGAAGCCTGCAATAGTTGAATGGCACCTGCTCTCTCCCCAAAGGAAGTGTGCAAATACTACAACTGTGACTATTAGTTATCTTTCTTGTTGCTGTGACAAAAATACCCGATACAAACATCATAAAAAGAAGGGTGTTTGTTTTGGTTCACATATGTCAACATAGTGTGCAGCACGGCAGGACAGGCATGGTGGCAGGAGGTGGGCCCACAGTCAGGAAGAAGGATAAACACTGAGGCCCAGCTCTCTTTCTCCATTTTATTCAGGCTGGTACACACACACACACACACACACACACACACACACACACACACACAGAGCCTGCTGCCACTCTCATTCAGAGTTTATCCTCCCTCTTCAGTAAAACCTCTCAAATTTCCCAGAGACATACTGTTGTCTCCTAGGTGATTCCAAATGCAGTCAAGTTGACATGAAGATCATCCATTGCAGTTACTTCATATTTGCAGTTGTAACTTAGATTGACCCTAAATCCACTGATAAGCATTCTCCTAGAACAGAGGAGGAGATTTGCAACATGGGTACAGAGGAGGGGAAAGGGCCATACAAAAGCAGATAGAGAGACCAGAGTGAAATTTTCATGGGCCAAGGGGTTAGCTGGAGCCATCAGAAACAGAGTTAGAGCAAGGAAGGATTCTCTCCTAGTGCCTCTGAAGTGTGTGTGGCCCTGGTGATCCTTGACCAGTGAGCTTTTACCTTGCATAAATAAGGTGAGTAACTTTCAGTTTTAAGCCACCAAAGTTTCTATTCACTTGAGATAGTGGCCACAAAAAACTAAGGCATAGTGTCACTTCTCAAAGCTCAGGCTTGCTGATCTTGAATCCTGGTCATATCAAGTCCCTGGTGCTGGCAGGGACCGTTCTCCTCAGCCTTTGCCAGCAGTACCTGCTGTCACAGCTTTGTTGGCACTTGGGACTTGGCTTGACAGTTTTACATGGACAGTTCGGGAGCTACTATATGTGCTAAATGAAAGTACTTTTAAAGACATTAGCTTTTATCTCTTCCTGTTTCATAAGTCACTCAAGCTTTCTGGAAAGCCATCTCTGATGGCTTTGGAACATGAGTCTCCTGCAGAACTCTTGTCCATCTTGACCTGGGTGATGATTACCTAAGTGTATATTTACATAGAGATTCATTGAGCTGGACATTTTAGATGTCTGCACTCCGATTTGTGTCTCAATAAAGGTTTACAGAAATTAACATGCTGGGAAGGATCCCATTGTGCCTTTATCAATGTGACACAGACTCATGGAACCCTCAGAACACTCCCGGAAGGGCCATGCTGGGGTTTGGGCAGTTTGTACAGAGAGCTTTGCCACTGGGAAATAGAGTGTAACCACTTGTTCACACATGTACCACTGTCTTTAAGTATTTGAGAGGAGCCCTGGCTGTCATTGAGTGCCTTCAGCATGAGCATGTCTGTGCTGAGTGCCTTATTCTATACGTGGGACTCAGCAATGACAGAATTACAAAGCACAACAGTGAGCCAGATACCAGACACAAAATACAAAATTATATCAGTTACACAGATTTTTTAAAAGACATAAGGTAATACACACTGTATTTTATTCTGGATACTTACCTCTAGGAAAAGCATCACAAGTCTGCAGCGAAGGAAAGCCTCATGCCAACTTGTAAAGAACTGTCCTTGAGAATAAAGGAGGGTAGTGGGCAACACAGAAATCTGAAGCTGTGTCTAGGCTGTGAATACTTAAAGATAGCAATGCCTGTGCGAAGAAGTGTGTATACTCTATTTCCCAGTGGCAAATACTAAGCTATATGTTTTAGGATTGTGGCTGTTTTCCCCTTTGTGTCCACAGTGCAGTGTGTAAGGAAAGTATATGTGTTTGTCAGTTCTTAGGGGCTTAATCTAAAGGCAGTAGGCAGATGGCATAAAATATGACTTGTGTCTGTGATTCTTTATAGCAGCCCAACCCAGTGGAGCAGCGCTACATGGAGCTGTTGGCCTTGCGTGACGACTATATAAAGAGGCTCGAGGAATTGCAGCTGACCATCTCCGCCAAGCTCGCTGATGCCCCCACTTTGCCTCCCAGTTCTTCACAGATGATGCCTCATGTGCAAACTCACTTCTGAGGGCATCTCTGGCGCTGCACTTCAACTAGACAAGTGAAATAGCTGGCTTTCATTCTGGGCATGTGCACAAAGTAGGTTTAAAGTATCTGTCTCCGTTTAGAAGTTAAACTAACATCTTAGACTTTTGAGTATGTGCCTTCTGTAATACATATGACAAGAAATCTACCATGTCTGTGTGGCAATCATAAGGAAGGAGGCAAGAGAGGGTTCTGGAAAATCCTCACACTTTTTTTTTTACAAAGCACTTTTGCAAAGATAAAAGTTAAATTTAATTTACCTCTATATAAATTCTACATATACAGTATGTATTTTGTGGGCTTAATTGAAATGTTATTCCTGGGGGAGGGGGATTTGTTTGTAAAATGGATTTACCTCCAGCTGCTTACAACAGTTGTTTCGGATTATCTAAAATTAATCCAAATGTGAAAGATGGGGATTACTGCCAAAGCCAAACTGCACTCCACTTTTTCGGCAGATTCCAAGAGCAAAGCATTTAAATAATTGCCAATTTTTATGCCACCATAAGTGGTAAGGTAAAAAGAAAGCTGAGCATTTCATCATTTTGAATTTTTGAAAATAAAAGGTTCTCCCATCACTTTTCAAGAGAAGCATATTTTTATATTAAAGAAGCGATGAGGTATGATAAAGAAGCGATGAGGTATGATTTTTTTCCCTCAAGTCTTTTTGAGCCTCTTTTTCTCAGCTTTGCTTTCTGAATTATCCCATGAGCTTGTCTAACACTGAGTCACACTCAGGGYGAAGCAAACCCATAACAGCACTGTGTGAGGAGCTGGCTGTCTTCTGCTGCTTAGGGGAATACGTTCGCAAACGCGCCTCCAGTCGGTGCGGCTTCTCTGCTGAAGTGTAGGGGCTCCGTCTCGGACGGACGAGCTATGGCAGAGCAGCTTTCTTTACAATAATGCCCCAGGTGTACATTTTTAGTGTATTCTTTAAAGTATTCTCTTTATGTATCTCTGTTTAAATGGTGTTGGGTTCCCACCCCCATGTGCGTGCACAAAAACTGGTTCTGCACATTATTACTTGAAGTACCGGGCAATTTACTTTTTCAGGTTTTTTTTTTTCGTTTTGCTTTATAGTATGAAATGAAATGCTAAATGCACAGTTCTATTTGATATCTAAACTAATTCATTTAGTAAATATATTTGTAAAAGCTAAAGTTAAATCAATGTTTTACAGTGATTTGTAAAGGATTATTTATAACTAATGTTTTTGTTTTCAGTGAATTAAGAGAGATTAAATTTATCTTTGTAAATTATTTTATGTCATAGCTTAATGGCTTACCAAATGAGACATCTCAAATATAGTAGTATAATATATGGATTTTGTAAGTATAAAAATTATTAGATATTCTTTTGCTTTTGTAAACAACGCTGTAAATATTCCATAAATTAAAATGTATCACTCCATAAGAAGAAAAAAACTAATACTAATAGTTCACAGGAATTTGTGAAATTTCATGAAAACATTTTCATGGCAATAAATATTAAAAGACCTGCTGCAATAAATATATTAACTAAAACCTAACAGTATTTCCAGGGCTAGAACTGTGTGTTTCAGATGTGCACAGTCTCCATCTTATTTGCTTACTTGCTTTTTCTGGACCTACTTCACTTTTCTGTCACAGTAACAATATCTGTTTTCTTTTGTTGTTGTTGTAATTGTTGTCTGACCTGAAGTCTCACATAGCCCCGGTTGGCTTCCAGTGCTGTGTCACTGGAGCTGGCCTGGAACTCCGGATCAACCCTCATCTGTCTCTCAGTCATGTACTACCATAGCCAGCTTCTTTCCACTCGGACTAATAAATGGCCAAATGAATGTACTCTCCTTGATGGACAGATCTAGAAACCTTTAGGAAAGCTCACCCCAGACATACACACACCAGGGAAAAGAGGAGAGAAGACACCTCACCTTGACAAATCGGTGCAAAACTAATTAAGAAGGAGTCTCAAGTTTCCAGGCTGTCCTCCATGTAGTTGAGGATGACCTTTGGATTCGTGATCCTCCTGTCTCTACTTCCCAAACACTAGAATATGCTACCATGCTCAGTTTTTATGCAATGCTGGGGATTCAATGTAGAGACTCTACTGACTAAGCCACATCCCCTACCAGCAAAGGACTTGCTAGTCATTTTTGTATGATGCATAATTATTCGTGGTGATTAAAGAATAATTGGCTATGAAGGCAAACATCTAGAGCTTGAAATCAGTTTTCACTTACACCATAATAAAGATAAATTAGTAAGTCTATAGAGTAGATAAATACAGAAGTGTAATGTACACCATAAGTTGTTAATTATTTGAAATCTGTTCTTAGAGTAGACTTAGAAGTCTTGTCAAAAGCAAGATAATTATGGGATTTTCTTGAATGTGATAACCATCTCATGAATCTGTCAAAAACCTACTTTGTGCCATAAATTTATAGTATAGCATAGAAGAAATTTCTTAAAGACTCTGTTAAAAAAAAAAAAATAAAAGGAACTTAAGCAAGCCTTTCATCGGGAGTATGCGTTGAAGCCAGAGAGAGGTGCTCTGCTGAACCTTTTTATCACAAGCCTTGTTTTGTTCCAGGAATTGACCCTAGGGCCTGAGAAGTACTTTACCACTGAGCCACAGCCCTAACTTTTTAATATTTTACTTGAAATAAGATCTTACTATGTTGCCCAAGTAAATTTGAGATTTATAATCTTTATGCCTCTGCCTCATAAATGGCTGGATTACAGTCCCCCACCCCTACCCCCAGGCCTTGCCATTTTACTTTAAAAGTCTACCAGTCAGAAGCATTGATGAGTAGGAGCTCTGGTGTAATACTTGGAAAACAGTTGGTATTGCCTGGTAATGGTGCCATTTGAAGTATTTCTACTTTTTAGGAATGAGAAAAATTCATGCAATGTTCAGAGAAGCATTGTTTGGTATAGCCAGGAACAAGCTAGAAATAAGGATCCACCAACAGTAGGTCACATAGGCTGTGGCACTCTCTTAACAACAGAATACTGCACACTAGGATAAAATTGCCATGTGGTGGTGACTAAATATCACATAGATGCCTTCCATAAGTATGGTAACTGAAAGAAACCAGCCACAGAGACTATAATGTCATTTTAATCATGTAAGTTCAAAAGGAATGTTCAAAAATACTTGGGTGGTAAAACAGAAGCAACTCATCACAAAACAAAGGGACAGAGAAGAAGCATCTGGTACATGAAATAGGATGCAGTGATTGTAGAATTCAAAGAAAATTGGCATGCCTGGATTTCAGTATGCCCAAGCCTGGCACAAAGAAGTAGGTGGGGCCATGTGTGAAAGGTGGATTTGAGGGCACCGGGCTGAATATGAAAAGGCAGTTTGAGATTACTGTGTATGAGGACTGAAGCTGTATGAAGGCAGGTTACAGATTTTAGAAGAACCAGTAGACTGACTGTGGCTGGAAAGATGAGATGGGGAAAACAGTGCAGCTCGAGGTCTCAGCTTCTAGGTTTCCAGAGTTGGGGTGCTCAGTGTAGACTGGAATTTCAGTTTCCTTTTCTGACATAGGGCGTGTCAATAGTGAATCAACTTGTGGTAGTTCTAAGATGAGTATGAGACATTCTATATTTGATAAAGTATCTGGTACAATACTTAAATTTAAGCCTGGGACTCACAAAAGAAGAAAAACACATGGGGAGAAAATACATGGAATTGGAGGAAAGTGATGAGCCTTAAAATTTGAAGAGGTAGATTGAGGAAGAAGAGAGATGGGGAAGAGACATGGAAAGGAATCACTGCGTGGTGGCAGTTAAGGGAAGAAGTCATTTCAAGGCACAGCTCTTCTGGTGAAGTACACATGGAAAATTGATGCTCACAGGCATACTAGAAAGCAGTTTCATTGGGGCAGAAGCCAAATATGAGTCAGTTAAAAGCTCAGGCTGTGCTTGTGCTTGTGCACGCCTTTGATCCCAGTGCCCAGGAGGCAGGGGCAGGTGGGGCTCTGTGTTCAAGGCCAGCCTCGTCTACAGATGGACAGCCAGGGCTATGCAAAGAACCCGTCTCAGGGATGGGAGGAAGCCAGGGGGACTAGCTTAAGCAACTAAGGGGAACAAAATTGATGGACATTGAAATGGGAAAAGTATTGCTTTCCCATTAGGAAGCACTATAGCAACATTAAGACGGGAAGAAACGGAGGTAGCCCATGTTCTGGACTCTGGCAAGTGGGGTACTAAGGACAAAGAATTTAAAAAGAAGCACAACTTCCTAAGTGTCATTCAACAAATGTCACCTTCCACAAAACTTTCCTCCCCCTTGTAACTGGCCAGACAGTCACATATATCTCTTGCTTTCTATTTAAACCCTACCCTCATGTCAGGACCCAAAAGATAGACATTGTGGTGTGGGCTACTGGATGGCTTTGTCCCTCTTGCTAGTGTGGCCACTTTAAACATCTCCTTTTTCTGATTTTCACTATGAATTTGGCTCTTTTATTGGTGATGGATAGCTGAAACTGACTTGTTGGGACACAGGCTGAGGCCCCTCAATCTGGTAACACCCCCTTTCTCATCTTAGATCTGCTCTAAGCTCCACTCCCCTTATCATGTATGCCGTTCTCAGTTGAAACTGTGCTGTATGTCTGTCTTATGTCTGTCTTCCAAGGCTTCGTGGCTGTAATGGGCAACAGGATTTCTGACATGTGATTAGCATACAGTGTATATTTATTTGAATCCATGTCTGGGTGAGAAGATGATCAAGAAGTGTTAGAGAGTTGTTTATAAAGAAAGGAGAAAGAATGGATAATTTATGAGAGATTATGCCAGAAAACAGTGGGCATTAGGGAGGAAAAGAAGCCCGTGGAGAACAAAGTCACCTCTAGGAAAAAGTGGTAGTGCATGAGACAGGCTCCAGAGTGAGGCAGGGCTGCCGAGCGGGCTGAGAAGAAGCAGACTAGCACAGCGGGCCACCCCACGCAGGCCAGTGCACACGGAGAGGAATGGAATTTGTTTATTTTTTTCTTTATTGAAAATAGACTTTTTCCCACATAATATATCCTGATTGCAGTTTACTCCCCCTTCACTCCCCCAGCATTGTTTTTCCTCCCTCCTATCCAGATCAACACCCCTTCTCTCTCTCAGTAAAAAACAAACATGTTTCTAAGGAATAAAACTAAAACAAAATATAGTAAGATAAAACAAAACAAATACATAGAAATAAGACAAAACAAGCCAACAGAAGGAAAAAAAGTCCAAGAAAACACACAAAGATCAGATATAGACACAGAGATCCACTCGATCACACACACTCGGGAATCCCATAAAAACAAAAAAGCAGAAGTCATTATATATACACAAAGAACCTGTAGTGTAAAGTGAGAAAAAAATCAACAAAAATAATAACAACAACAAGAAATAAAGATTTAAAACCAAAGGACAAAGCTCTGACATAACAGTATGAAATAAGGAACACCAAAGATGCTGCTGAGTTCATTGTCATTGGCATCTCCTGCTGGGCATGTTGTGTACCCTTAAGGGTAGTTTGTTTGCCCAGTGAGATGATGGTGGAGAAAACTAATTTTTCATTTATCAGTTAGACATAGTATCTGGGATAGGGATGGTGGCATGTGTCTACTTCTCCTTGCAGCTCTAGGACCCTGTGCGATGCAGGCCGGTGCAGGCCCTGTGGCAGCAGTCTCTGTGTGGTACATGTGTGCCACGCCTGCTGTGTTTCGAAGGCCTTGATCTGTTGGTCTTCTCCATCCCCTCTGTTTCTTGGTTTTTTTTCTTTTTATTCTTCTTCCATATATTATCCCAGTTGCAATTTCCCTTCTCTCCCCTTCTGAAGTCTCCTCCCTCAGATCTACCCTTCCTTCTCTCAGAGAACAGCAGGCCTTCCAGGGACATCAACCAAACACAGAATAATGAACAGATACATATCATCACATCAAGGCTGGGCAAAGCAACCCAGTAGGAGGAAAGCAAAAGAGACATCCCCGCTGTTTAGGATTTCCATAAAGGAGGAGTGTCCCCTTGGTCCTGAGAAGGCTAGATGCCCCAGTCTAGGGGGATGCCAGGACAGGGAAGTGGGAGTGAGTAGATTGGTGAGCAGGGGGAGGACTGAGGGGTTAGGGAATTTTCGGGGGGAGGGGCCAGGAAAGGGGGCAACATTTGAAATGTAAATAAAGAATATATCTAATAATAAAGAACACCAGCCTACTCAGCCATAACATATATGCAGAGGGCCTAGACAGACACCTGCCCTGATCTCTGAGAGACCACAGTCAGTTTGTCAGTCTGTTCTGTGGGTTCTATTCTTGTGGTGTTCTTGACCTCTCTGGGTTTTCTAATCCTTCCCTCCTCTGCAGGACTTCCTGAGCTCCACCTGATGTTTGGCTATGAGATTGTGCATCTAGATGAAGTGCCCCTGGTCTCTGATGATGATTCTGCTAGACACTAGCCCCAACACATTCTGCAGGCAGGACAGACTGCTTTTGTGGCTGAGTTGGTGTCTCAGTCCCTCCACTTGAGCCCTTGCCTGGTTACAGAAGATGGCAGGTCCAGGCTCTGTGTCCCCCATTACTAGGAGTCTTTACTAGGGTTACTCCATGGACTTTCCACTGTACTGGGTTTCTGTCTCACTCCTGAAATGCACCCAATGCCAGTCGTTTCTTCCAGTGTTTTCTCTCTCCCTCTCCTTGTCCCACCTGATCACATCTGTTCCCACCACCAACTGGTCCATAGTCCACCCATGAAATCTATTCCGCCTTCCCAGAGAGATCTTTTCGTTCTCTCATAAGCCCTCCTTGTTACTTCATTTCTTTGGGTCTGTGGATTATAGCATGGTTATCCTGTACTTTATGACTACTATCCACTTCTAAGTGAGTGTATACCATGTATGCATGGGTTTTTTTGGGTCTGGATTACCTGGCTCGGGGTGATTTTTTTTCTAGTTCCATCCATTTGCCTGAAATTTTTCATTATGTCATTATTTTTAACAGCTGAATAATACTCCATTGTGTAAATGGGCCACATTTTCTGTATTCATTCCTCTTGTTGAGGGACATCTAGGTTGTTTCAAGGTTCTGGCTATTATGAATAAAGCTGCTGTGAACATAGTGAGGCAGGTGTCCTTATGATAGGATGGACCACAGCTTTCTGAGGAACCACCGTACTGACATCCAAAGTGGTTGTTCATGCTTGCAGTCCCACCAGCGTGGAGGAGTGTTCCCCTTGCTCCACATCCTTACCAGCATGAGCTGTCACTTGTGTTTTTTATCKTAGCCATCCTGACAGGTATAAGATGAAATCTCAGTTGTTTTAATTTGGATTTCCTTGATAGCTAAGGATTGAAAGAACAATACTCAAGCTTTTCATGGAAAATAAAACTCCAAGACAGCTAAAACAATCCAGAACAATAAAAGAACTTCTGGAGGTATCACCATCCCTAAATCAGTACTACAGAGCAAAAGTGATAAAAAAAAAACTGCATGGTATTGGCATTAAAATAGAAAAGTTGATCAATGGAATCAAATCAGAGACCAAGAAATAAATCCACACACCTATGGGCACTTGATTTTTGATCAAAACCAAGAAGCCAAACCACACAATTAGAGAAAAAAACAGCATCTTCAACAAATGATGCTGATCTAACAGGATGTCTGTATGTAGAAGAATGCAAATAGATCCACATCTATCACCCTGCACAAAACTCAAGTCCAAGTGGATCAAAGACCTCAACATAAAACCAGATACATAGAAGAGAAAGTGGGGAATAGCCGTAAATGCATTGGCACAGGAGACAACTTACTAAACAGTATAATAGCTCAAGCACTAAGATTGACAATTAATAAATGGGACCTCATGAAACTGAAAAAGTTTTGCAGTCAATAGGACAAGACAGCAACCTACAGAATAGGAAGAGATCTTCACCAATTCTATACCTAACAGGGCTAATTTCTAAAATATCTGAGGATCTCAAGAAACTAGACAACAACAAACCACATAACCCAATTTTAAAAATGGGGTACAGATCTAAACAGAAATCTCAAATGGCCAAGAAGCACTTAAAGAAATATTCAACACCCTCTGGCTCTTAAACTCTTGTGCCTCTTCTTCCTCAGGGTTCCCTGAGCCCTGAGGGGAGGGGTTTTATGGGAGCACCCAGATTAGTGCASAGTGTTCCACGATCTCTCACTATCTGTATAGTGTCTGGATGTGGGTCTCTATATTTGTTCCTATTTGCTAACAGGTGGAAGTTTCTCTGATGATGGCTGAGCAAGATACTGATCTATAAGTATAACAGAATGTATATATGAGTATATACCTATGCCTATGAGTGTAACAGTATAGCAGTCATTTTATTGTTATGTTCTTTCAGTAGAGCCATAGTATTCGGTTTCACCCTAGGTCTCTGGAGTATCTAGTCTCAAGCTCTTGGTCACCCAAGCAGTGTCTGGTATGGGTTCTATCTTGTGGAGTGACCTTAAGTAAGATCAGATATTGGTTGATAACTAACACAGGCTTTGTGCTGCCATTGCCCTAGCATATCCTTGAATGCAGGAAACCATTGTAAATGGAAGGGTTTATAGGTGGGTTGGTGTTCGTATTTCTCCTTTGGTAGTATGCAGAGTACCTTTTGGCATGTAGGGGTGAAGGCTCTAGGTAGCACCAGCTTGACCTCTCCGTGTTTAGGCATTCAGTGGGTTATAGAGGTGTTATCTTCAGCCATGGGGCTTTGACGTCAGTTTGTGGAGATCAACCTATTATAGGCATATATTTTTTGCAACCTACTTTGAATAAGGGTTCAACTCTCTCTAGCCCACCACCCAACAGAAGTAGTGGAAGAGAGACGTTATTGGGATGTTAGGGAAGTGGACCTGTTCAGTAATAGTTCATTGAGGGCAAGCTTGATCTTTGACAGCAGTCCAGTCCCATAGCAAACACCAAATAAGACTCAATAGCTACAGACCAGTCCTCTAGGCAGGCAGACACCAGGCACAAAACAACAGCTTCAGTCCAGTCCTTTCAGCACGCAAACATTAGGCACGAACCAGCGGCTGTAGTTCAATCCTGAAGAAACAGCCAGGCTCACCAACTGGCCTGAGGGAAAACCTCAAAAGCAGCAAACTGCTGCAGGAACCTTTCGAGCAGTACTTGGGTGAGTTTTTCTCAATGACAGCATTATCACAAATTGAGTTCAACAATGCTATGTAAGGCAAACCAATACATGCATGTCAATAGCAAATAATAGCTAGACAGAGCAAACCAAACCAAGGCTCAGTGCTCGACTCCCACTGTCTGTGGGGTCATATTTATACTCGTTCATCAAGCATTCTTTCCTGTGTCTGCTCCAGCAAAACATCCTTTCACAGTGTCTGCCTCAGGAAAACTTTCTTTCACCTGTGTGCTCCAGCAAAACATCAGTTGATGTAACTAACTTTCCAAAGAACTAGAAGTTTCCACTTCAACCTATAGTCTTGGCAATAGCCTTGGTTGTTTGGGGTTTCTCATGGGGCCTCTTTATTCAACAACTCAATTAGATATAACCCATTCCTGGTCCTGAAATCTTTACTTCATGACAAGATATGTCCAGTTGGGTCTCTGTCTCCCCTGCTATTTAGTGATTTCATTTAGATCGCCTTCATATATGTATATATCTTAGGAAACTTCTACTGTATTAGGTTTACATAAGATGGCTCTTAGTTTTATCTCTTTCCATATTCCTCCCTCTTCCATCTCTGCCCTTCTCCTCCAAACTTGATCCTCCTGTTCCATTCCAGCACCCTGTCTCATCCACCCATAACTAATTGCTCTATTTCCCTTTCTTAGGAAGATCCAACTGTCCCTCAACTAGTCCCTTAATTGCACTAGAGAGCTGCTAATCTGAAAAAGGAGCAGATTCAAATCTTCCCAAAGCATCCTTGCCTCTTTAGTGTTCAGCCAGCAGATTATATAGGGAGAAGCAAGAGGGCCAAAGTTGCTCAGGCACTGTGGAGCCCAGGTAGTCAGCCCCAGATCTCTGATGTCCTGTTGTTGCCATCCCTTGCATGTCTCTTATTCAGTGTGTTTGGTCTCAAACTCTTGTTAAGATGATGAGTTGATTTAATTTCTGCTGTTGTCAACATTCTACTCCAGGGGTATCTGAGCTGGAGGAGAGGGTGAATTCAGAACTAACAGTGTGTATACACTGACTTCATTTCACAATGAGTATGAGTATCTCTATAACACAGAATATCAAAATGCTCCATCTGTCCCTTCTGTCCACTATCAGAACCAGGGATAGTGACCATTTAGAAAAGAGGTTCAGATGAAACATTTGTGGAGAGCTCCGTTAGGCAGAAAATGGCTCCCCAAAGATGTGTATATAAGTCTTAGTTTGGGTTTTACTGCTGTGAAGAGACATTATGACCATGGCAATTATTTCATAAAGGAAAACAGTTTCAGAGGTTTAGTCCAATATCATCGTGGTAGGGAGCATGGCAGCATGCAGGTAGGCATGGTGCTGGAGAAAGGGCTGAGAGTTCTATGCCTTGCAGCAAGAAGGAAGAAACTGAAACACACCAGCCAGACTTGAGCTTAAGACCTTAAAGTTCCCTCCACACTTCCTGCAGAAAGGCCACACCCACTCCAACAAGGCCACACATCCTAATAGCGCCACTCCCTCCGAATGAGCAAAGCATTCAAACACAAGTCTGTGTGGGCCATACCTATGCAAACCACCAATGTCCTAGTTTCCAGAACCTGGAACAAAGTGAGGAAATTGGATTGCAAACAGAATTAAAGTTGGTTTTATTTGGATCTAAACTGCCCCTACTCCCACCCCCAACCCACCTTGTTTGTGAAAGTCCTGATCCTCAATGCAGCCTTGTTTAAAGGAGGGGAATTGGAAGGTGATAAGATCATCAGGGTTATGTCCTCACCGATAGACTTACTTTATTCTCAGATTCATGGCTGAATGGGCTACCACGAGGTTGTGGAAACTTTCGAAGATGGGGGGACATTGCAGGAAATAGGTCACTGCCTCTGCTTTCCATAAAGTAAGGTTTATAGGCATGTGCCATACAAAGAACCCTGAAGAATGGAAAAGAAACTAACCCGATTCGTGTGTTTATTCACTTTTAATCCCCAAATCAGCATCCCCTCCCCCCAGTATCCCTCACACAGATCATCCCCTTATTCCCTCCTCTCCTTCTCCTCTGAGAAGGAGGAAGCCCTTACCTGAACTCTGGCACATCAAGTCACTACAGAACCAGGCACATCCTGTCCCACTGAGGCCAAAAAAGGCTGCTCAGCTAGGAGAATGGGGTCCACTCACAGGCAACAGAGTCAGGGATAGCCTCCACTTCAGTTGTTGGGGGACCTGCATGAAAACACATCTGCTACATATGTGCAGGAGGCCTAGGTCTAACCTGTGCTTGCTCTTTGGTTTGTACTTTAGTCTCAGAGAGCCTCCCAGGGTCCAGGTTAATGGATTCTCTTGGTATTCCTGTGGAGTTCCTCTCCTCTTTGGGTCCTTCAATCCTGCCCCCAACCCCTCAAGCTCCAGCTGATGTTTGGCTGTGGGTCTCTGCATCTGTTTCCATCAGCTGCTGGATGAAACCTCTCAGGAGACAGTTATGCTAGGCTCCTGTCTGCAAGCATAGCAGAGTATCATTAATAGTGGCAGGGGTTGGCTCTTTCACATGGGATTTGTCTCAGGTTGGGCCACAAATTGGTTGGTCATTCCCTCGTTGCTCTGTTTTTGTCCCTGCACATCTTATAAGCATGACACATTTTGGGTCAAAGGTTTTGTGGGTGAGTTGATGTCTTTATCCCTCAGCTGGAAATCCTACCTGGCTACAGGAAGTGGCCACTTCAGGATCCACATCCCTCACTGCTAGGAGTCTTAAGAGTAACCTCCATAGACACCCAGGGCCTCCCCTTCTTCCCGGCCTCTGACTGGAGGTCCATCATAGATTTTAATCTGAGGCGAAATCATTTCAGGAAGATCACCAGCTAATTATTAGCTTATCCTATGATATCTCCTGACAACAGGTCTTTGAGATGCCCCCTGCCCACCCACTGCCAATTTATATTCTTTCTCCCTGGTTCTCCCTACATGTGATTCCCCACACCCAACTCCCCCCTCCCCCTGCCCCGTCCCTCTCCCAACCAGTTCCCTCCCTCCATCCATAGTGGAAATTTATTTTATTTCCCTTTCTGAGAAGGATTTAACCATTGTCCCTTGGACCCTCCTTGTTATCTGGTTTCTTTGGTTCTGTGGATTGCGACCTAACTAACCTGATTTTTTAAAGTGGAAAAAACCAGGTAAAAGATTTGAATGGACTCCTTACTAGCACATGCAGACACA
>BDUI01000898.1:186545-196979 GCA_002335545.1 Apodemus speciosus
AGAGAGAGAGAGAGAGAGAGAGACAGAGACAGAGAGAGACAGAGAGAGACAGAGAGAGACAGAGACAGAGACAGAGACAGAGACAGAGACAGAGGCAGAGGCACACCATCCATGGTGAAATGGCCATAGTTAAATAAATCTCTGTGTAAATGTGAATTGTTCTACTTCTCCCTTAACATTTTTCTCTCACATACCTTAATAACGTCACTTCTTACTTACCAGTAGGTAACTTTCTCATACCAACCCTTTGCCCCTCACTCACTGAGGTTCCCTTGGCCTCGTTTCCAGTCTGAATTCATGGTCTTTAAGCTGTCAGACTTGACTGAATTGAGTTGACGGTCTGGAAAAGCTAGTCCAGATTGCAATTTGAAGGCCTTGCTTACCTAAGTAAGCTCATCACCTAGGTTTGAGTAGTAGTATCTTAACAGGGTAAAGAGAAAAGCTAGACATTTGTGTGGCAGAAGTTGCACTGTCTGTTTGCATGCAGGAAATTACAACAGAAAGACTGTTGGGTTCAAACTTTCCATAGTCCGAGCAGACAACTATGCGACTCTAACAAAGAATGTATCTCAAGCTAATAATTGAACTCAATAAGAGTCACAAAAGATTACTACATATAACTTGTTTTACTTTTATAGACCAGCAATAAAACAATCTAAAATTGAAAGCAAAAAGGCCAAAATTTAAAGATGAGATTAAAAACATCAAATGCCAAGGGATTGTCTTAGTTTTGTTTTCTATTTCTGTGATTAAACACCTTAATAAAAGCAACCTAAAGGGGAAAGGGTTTCTTTGGGTCATAGCTCCAGGTTACAGTCCATCATTGCAGGGAAATCAAGGTGGCAGAAACTTGAAGCAACTATTCACATTGTGCCTACAGTCAAGAACAGAGTGCAATCAATCCATGCAGCCACACTCCTGCTCTACCATGTCTCTACTCTTACACCATCCAGATTCTCCTGCTCAGGAAATGACACCACTCATAGTGGGCATTTCTTCTGGCCTCAATTAAAGTCATCATGACAATCATTGTCACTTCAACAAGCTAACTTGGTCTATAAAATTCCATTTAAATACCTTTCTCATGATTCTTAAGTCTCAAGTCTACAGTGAACAAACACAGGGATAAACTAATAAAACACTTAGAAGCTCTGAACACCATAGATTACAAAGCATTGTGGAAATGAACTTATGAAGACCTAAATTAAAGGAGATTTCTGCCTCATTAAATTGTGCCTCATTCAGTTGTCAGGAAAGTCACAAATTCTCCTCATACATGAACCAAATTTATTCCTAATCAAAATTTCAGAAATATAAAACATACACAAACAGGAAATTGCAGAAGACAATGTTCACATCCACACATAAGTACAAAAAAACTTAACTTTTAAAGGAGGATGAAGTTGAAGAGGTTACAAAACTTATTATAAAGTCACCATAAGCAAGACAGTGTAAAAATAACATAAAAGAAATGTATCAGAATACAGTAGCACCTAGAAATATACCTACATGTAATAGCATACATATGAAAAACTAACTATGAAAAAGATACAAAGGAATATTCCAAGAGAAAGGTTAGACTTTGTATCAGCTGAGTCAATAGCTTCTGGGTATCCATTTGCAAACTATAAGTTTCAATACATACTTTTGATATATCGAAAATGCACTAGAGAAATGTTTCAGGTTAAGAGCACATGCTACTCTTGCAGTTCCCACAGTGTCTCACAGCTATCTATTACTCTAGTTCCAGATGATTCAACACCATGTTTGGGTTTCATAGATAGATATACTCAGGTGCACCCTGAGTATAATGATATGTATGTATGCATACATACACTTATCATTATTATTATTATCATTATCATCATCATCATTATTATTTGTTAAATAACATATGTATCATTATTATTTGTTAAATAACATATGTATATTTAAGGGCTACATTATGACATGGGAGTACATATAAAGAATAAGATAATTTTCGTGAGGGAGCAGATGAACTGGTCCATTTCACCTGGTTCTTTGTTGGGTGGATAGACAGTAATTTGGTCACTTCATGCATACACATGATTTTCTTAAAGCTTAAATAAAACTAAGTCTTTGAAACACCACAACTGAAAGTATAAAGCAGATTAAAGAATACATAGTAGAAATCTTTGTTTTATTTGGGTTATGTGGTAAGATTTTGAGGATCAGGGAAGAGACAGATCTGTGGAAGGCAGTAACATATAATAAGCTCTACTTAAACGACTTGTATCAGGTCAGAAACTCCTCCCAAGAAGACATGTTCCAGAGATAGGGAAACAAGGCCACCACCAAAAGAAGAATAGACCGAGGGATCTTCCAGAAAAGAAAATGTCATGGATAATTTTTATTGCCACCTTGATTGGATTAAGAACCATCAAACACAGTAATAAAGTAGATCTTTGGTTATGTTGGTGAAGTTGTTATAAAATGCTGTCCTCCAGACACAGCGTGACCATTGCCCTCTTGAAATATCAGCAGATGTGATTAACCACAGGACCTGCACAAGAGGGGCTAATTTGCTTTCAATCATGGAAGGCAAAGATAGGTCCACAGGCCACAACCCCAAGAGATATATAGGCAATTAGCAGGTGCTGGGAGGAGGGACTCACCAGGCTTCTCTGGAGATTCCTGCAATTCTCAGCCTGTTAGTCAAGATCCCCAAAAGACATTGGAAAACACAGATATCTACATTATGATTTGTAGCAGTAGCAAAATTATATGAAGTAGCAACAAAAAATTTTATAGTTGGGGGTTACCATCTGAGGAACACAAGGGTCCCAGTTGCTGGAGGGAGAGGCTCATGAACTCCCCTGTTCCTGAACATATGTGGCAGTTAACAGTCGCTAGGGGAGAGCGAGAGACATATTTTTATTGGGACAGCCACTCATAAGTTGCCCATGCCCCCCATAAGTAATACCAACTAAATTCACTGATCCAGTAAGGTAGGCATTATTGGAACCTTTTCTCTGTCTGTCATTGGTGCTCTATCTGAGGTAAACAGACATTTGTTCATCTCTCTAGGAAAAGTTAACACAACACTTGTTACCTGAGTTTCTCCTTCCCAATAAATCTCTTGTGTGACATTTGTTGTGCAGTGTGACTTTGTTGTATATCTTGGATCCTGACTGCCAGGATACCCTTCCAAGCAGAGCTATAATGCTTCCACTGGGGAAACTTTCCCCTGCCTGAGCAGAGCTGTTACACTTGCAGGAGGAAAACTTTCCAGGAAGGTAGAGGACAACTTGTACCTTTCTCTTCAGAACTGCAAGACTTACAGTGAGGACCTGCAGCAATCCTTGATGAGTGGGGTCTGCCGTATAAGTATAAGTATGGGATTGTCCTTAAAGTGGCTAAGAAACTAAAGGACGCATCGCATCCATAGAAACAAGTAGAAAAGCGGATTGGAAGCATGCTATGCCATCAGTTCCATGCCCTTTCATGCATGGAGCTAATAAGACATGCCACTGAGGCTAATGACTGTCAGGAAGAGTTTACCTGAGCAAAGGAGGGATTGCCAGGGAAAGGCATGTGGATAGTGTGCTCTGCACTTGCCTCTGAATTGGCAGAAAAAGTCAGGGAGAAAGACATAGTATGAGATGGAGTCTCTTGCTTGCTGTTTCATGTTTCATGGGTCTGGAGAGCATAAATGGAAAAAAGGTACAAATTTGATCTGTGTCAAAAAGTCCCTCTTGAGATCCTAAAACTAGGAACCATTTTTAGGAATCTGACAATAGTGAGGAAGAAAGCAAGACAGAATAGAAGCGAGTCTCAGGTACAGCCTTTAGTAAAGATGAAAGGAACAGCAACAACAAAGGAGACATCCTATTACACCCTGGCTCATGAACTGTAGGACACAGATGCAGATGGGTCCAGCCTGAGTGCTGTACAAACAGATAAACTACAAACTACCCATCCATCCATATGGCAAAGGCTGCATGACCTTAAGCTATAGAAAGAAAACCAGTCCTTGATGCACTGGCTCATAGTAGCCATTAGGGACACGTGCTTATCACCAACCAAAGTCCCCATAAATATGAAGGACTGAAGAACAATAGAAGGGCAGGCATTATTACTGGGAGAACCGGAAATGAGAAAAGCAGTGTGTGATTGCCAGTTCACTGGACTGATGAGACTGTGTTCACAGGAGAGCTAAGATTGAGGTAGATTCAGTAGGGACCTAAGGGCTTTAGTGGATTTGTTAAGAATAACACAGGGGAATGTGATCCTTACGAGGTGGGAGAGGCTATGGCAGATATGGAAAAGACTATTTTCCATAGACTGACTTATAAGTCAAGTTTGTAAAGTTCTAAGGCAATCAAGAGAATAAGAAAAAGCATGTAAAAAGGTCTGTGTGGTCACTTGAAAGCAAATGTGTCAAAAATTTGTGTTAAGTCAGAGCTCCAAGGGAAAGGCATCTACAGAAAAGCAAATCAGTAATTGTGAGCCTCCAGGAGTCTCAAAAACCTGAGTGAATCCGGGCGGTGGTGGCGCACGCCTGTAATCCCAGCACTTGGGAGGCAGAGGCAGGTGGATTTCTGAGTTCGAGGCCAGCCTGATCTACAGAGTGAGTTCCAGGATAGCCAGGGCTACACAGAGAAACCCTGTCTCGAAAAAACCAAAAACAGAAAACAAAAAACAACAACAACAAAAAAAAACATTCAAAATAAAGCAATGTAGGTGAAAAAGGCTAAGCTTATCCCAGAGGTGAATAGTCACCCTCCCCTTAAGGGGGAGAAATTGTTCGCCTCTTAGATGAGGCTAGTGGACAAGAAACTACAGCTCAGATCTAGAGACTGTCAGATCCCAGGAACCCTGTGAGGTCACAGGAGGTCAGAGATAGCCATGTTCCCCTTCTCCCTATTTAAAAGTCTTAATCTCTGCACTGTCAGGATCTTGTTCAGAAAAAAAATATTTCCAGTACAATGAGTTCAAGTCTATTCCTCACTTTCTCTTCTATTTTATTTAGTGTATCTGGTTTTATGTTGAGAACTTTGATCCACTTGGACTCGAGTTTTATGCAGGGCAATAAATATGGATCTATTTTCATTCTTCTACACGCAGACATCCAGACAGACCAACACCATTTATTGAAGATGCTTTCCTTTCTCCATTGTACGGTTTGGCTTCTTTGTCCGAAAAACAAGTTTCTATAGGTGTGTGGGCATATTTCAAGGTCTTCAATTTGATTCCACTGATCAACATGTCTGTTTTCATGCCAATACCATAGTTCTGTAAAACAACTTGAGATCTGAGGTGATGCTAACTTCAGAAGTTATTTTATTATTTAGGATTACATTTTACTTCTTGGGTGATATTTACCAAACCAACCAACCAACCAACCAACCAACCAACCAACCAACCAACCAACTGTATACAGAAAACCCAAACACTTTTGAATAAATCCTGATTTTGTTAATAGTCATTTTCCCAAATACTGAAATAGAATTATTTTTGTTAAATGTAGTTCTTTATAAACCCAGTTGATGTGAATGCAACTGTGAGCAGATCAAACTGTTAGAGGTTTTTTAAAATTTTCTTTTAAACGTTATTTTTGTTTTACTTTTTTTAAAAATGTGAGTGCTCTGCTGCACAGACATCTGCAGGCCAGCAGAGGGCATCAGATCCCCTTACAGATGGTCGTGAGCCACCATGTGGTTGCTGGGCATTGAACTCATGACCTCTGGCAGAGCAGCCAGTGTTCTTAACCCTGAGCCATCTCTCCAGCCCCAACGTTAAAGATTTTAATAAACTTTACTTATCATATGTGTATTGTCTTTTAAGTTCCATATTTTATAAAACCTGTGGGACTTAATTCTTTCCTGCCATAGTGTGCTTAAGCCCTTTCTAGTTTTGTTCTCATCTTTCCTTTTTCATCCTTACAACATATTTTGGCATATAAAAATCCTTCCTCTTCTTTTTAATTCCTTATATCCAAACACATTTCTACACTTGTATTCTTCTTCATATCTATCTACCACTGTTTCTTTCTTACTTTGTTTCCTTTCTTAATATCATGAGATGTAGCAACAGAAACAAGTTCACTTTTGTCACTTGGGTGTTTTTAAAGGCTCATTTAGAGGTTAGAGAGATAGTTTAGTGGTTAAGAGCATTGTTTTCTCTGACAGAAGGCCTGGGCTTGGTTCTCAGTGCCCACATGGTGACTCAAAGCCATCCATAACTCCTATGCCAGGAGAGCTGACACCTACTTCTGACCTCCAGGCATGCTTGTGGTACACACACACACACACACACACACACACACACACACACACACACAGGAAAAACTCATAAGGTGTTAATTTAAAATGTAAAAATAAATAACTAAAAAATAAAAGTGCTCTTCTACATCCCTCTCCCCTGCCAGTCTCTTATGGTCCTAGAGTTAGAGATTGTACATTAGAGCAAGAACTAGCTGGGGTATCAATGACTTTGAATACTGAATACTCTTGTAAACAAGGAAAAAACAATGGGGATTAACCAAACCCAGCGATCACAGTCTTAGATACAGAAGGAACAGAGATCTACAGAAGATAGAAAGCACTCATTGCTCCCCTCAAAGTGGTCATCCCTCCAGAGAGGAAATGCTTGGCTTTTGAAAGGTCAGCCACTGATATTTTTAAATTTCAAATCTTATCCCGAGATGAGCTGCCAGGCGTGACTAAGAGGGCGTGAGGAAGGTAAGGCTCTCCCGCTCACAGCAGAGCAGTTGAGAGAAATTTATCATCTGGGTGATAGTGGCACATGCCTTCAGTCCCAGCACTAGGGAGCAAATCTCTTGAGTTTGAGGCCAGCCTGGGCTATAGAATGAGTTCTAGAACAGCCAAGGCTACACAGAGAAACCCTGTCTCAAAAAATTAATTAATAAACTAAAATTAATTAATAAAATAAAAAGAAATGTTTGGCTAAGACCTTTCCAGATATTTCACTTTATGGTAATTTGGGGTGTGCAGGAGAGGCCAAGATTAGACAGAAGAACTGCAATCTAGAAGGAACTCCACAGGCTTTACTTCAACAATTATGTGCTTAAAGCTCACGTCTGGAGATGACTGACCAAGATATAGACATTAAAGATATAGCCCAGCCTTCCCTGGGCTCCTTGAGTCTATTTGATTTGATTGTTTGTTTGATTCTTTACCATCAAAGGGGCCTAAGCATTTGGAGGGCTTTGGAAATGGTAACATCTGAACCTGCTGTGGTCTTCCCAACAGATGTATTCTCATTTGAGGGAGCCCCTCTGCTCACAGCTACACTAGGCAAAATCCATTTTCCTTTTGTCCTCAGGACTTAGACACAGGTTAACTTACAATAGTATGGCCACAAGGAGTGTAACTTCCCTCTTGGTTTCCTTGTCCATTTCTTTAATGTTCCCCTGATCTCCCTTATAAAAGATCTTAGTAACTGTTTTAAGGAAGTTATGTAAAATCCATTCAATTCCCATGGATAACATTATATTCATCTAGACTAAATCAAAGAACTGAACAAAACTCTGAAAACATCAATCTCTGTACTTTTAGGTCATTTGAAATATTCCAAGATTAACTTTAATCAGTCTCAGATCTTGTAAGGAAAAGGGGATGTTCGGCAGGATACGTTTCCAGTCTGAGAAGGAGGACATGACAAGCATATGGAAGGAGTACGGGGTAAGAAAAGGTTTTCTATTAGAAGGTTTGCTGTGCCAGTGGAAGGCTGGTACTGCTATGGGAGGCTCTTGGGAGAAGGGCAGTAAGGCCTGTTGAGCCCGTACAGCCCTGTGTAAGTCCAGCCTATCTCTCAGAATTGAGAAGGTTTGTATATAACTTTTTTCTTATAGACAAATCTATTTATTCTCTTAATGTTTTGATTAATACTCCCCTCTAGAATTTATTTTTCTCCATCTTCCAGTTTATTTTCAGACCAGGCTTGAATGCAGAAAAATAGCTAGTGGTTCTGTTTGATGGTCTGCGGGTCAAATGGACTTCACTGATCTATAATACATCCTATAGGTTCTTTGTTACCCAGCTGACAGAAAGAATCGTGTTGGGATGACTCCTATTATCTTTTTGGCCTTTTACCAGAACATCTTTTGGAATTCTCATGTCCCTCTCATCATGGATGACTAAGAGTTGAAGTGAAATTTAGGATATCAGTTGCTCTCACAAGCATTGCTATAATATTTGTCCTTTCCTCCCTCATTAGTGAGCATAAGGAGATATAGACCTATGGGATTAGTCACTCTCTTTGACATGATCTATTTCTTATTTTGGTAAGGAACACAGTCATAAAGTGACTCCTAATGACACACTGCTATACCCATAGAGCACAGCACTGCTCAGCTCTCATCAGAGAAGCTTCTTCCTGCAGTAGATGAGAATTAACACAGAGAGCCACAGCTGGACAGCATGTATAAAGTTCAGTACAAGCACAGTCTTGAATGAGATATTATACTGCTCTCCTTCCTCAAGGTTTGGGGATTGATTTAGGAGATGCTGCAGAGAGATTTTAAGAGCTAGAGGTGGTTAAAAAATTAAGGAAACAGCATTTTCCAGACATAACAGGGCTGATCCAGTGGATCCACAATGAACTCACAGAGACTGTGACAGCATGCACAAGACCTGAGCAAGTTCAAATCAGACAGAATCCCAAGAGAAGGTGAAGAAGGCACAAAGCCCTGCCTAACTGAGAGGCTATTTGTGATTGATAGCTTCTGGGAGAAGGAAATAATGTTTCTTCAATGGAGTGATACTGTGTATATCAACCACACTAAAGGTCAGGCCTTGTGGTCAGTAGTAGCTGGCCAACACAAAATGCACTCCATTTTTTGTATGTATGTTCCTGCTTTTAGTTTGGTTTGGGGTTTTTTAAAGGTAGAGAAATAACAAGAAGTTAGGTGAGTGGGGTTATCTGGGAGGAGTTGGCAAGGAGAAAGTATGATCAAAATATATTGTATATAAATTTTAAACTATAAAATAAAATATTTAAAAATAAGTTTTATGATGGAAATCAAGCAGGGCTCTTTTATGGCAGGATAGGCCCCAAGAGAAGGTTGTTAAAAAGACTATGTCTCTGAGGTAAAAAAAAAAAAAAGTAGGGGGCCCCAAAGGAGGATTACCACTGAGGCATGTGATAGCTATTCCCAGTTGAGTAATTTTGCCCTAAAATTTCTTGGCTGAGATATCAGCATTGGCCTGGTTGGGCTAGCTGGTTCAACCACAGATGTCCAGAATGTGTCTGATGTGTCTGTGCATCTCCCCATCCTGTGACCAGACTGGGTTCTGATATACATCTTGAAACACCAACGAAGTGTCTGATTGCACATAGCATCTAGGATTCTGTGCTTATTATGTTTCTATGCAAAAGAACAGGAAAAATCAAACAACAGCAAAAGGCTCTGAACGGGCTCCTCTGACTGAACCATTTCTGGAATTTCTGGTCTCTGTCCAGGGCTAAACTGCCGATAGAACCAAGGACATTGTTGTCTTCTGGCCAAGAAAGAATCATCTGTTTCTGAGGTCCCCACCTAACTGCCTTGTTTCTGTCTCCTGTCATCATTACTAATATTTTTTCCTTTCGTATTCCTTTAGCCTCTGACTCCTGAGGTCAACTAGATCTTGATTGGAATGGTGAGTGGTAGGCCTTCAGGAAGCCTGCCCACTTTTTCCTAAAAAAAAAAAAAAAAAAAAAAAAAAAAAAAAAAAAAAAAAAGTTTCATTTACTCGATTATATAATGCTAATTTGAGTGTTATACTTTGAAAGGCATCTGAAACACGCAAGTGCATCTAAAGGTACAAACAAGGACTGGATGACAGTTAACATAGAAGCTATAAGAAAATCCCAGTGCCAGGAATGGGCTACATCCCTGTGATGTAGCCAGGAAAGTCCCCAAACTGCCTGAATCAATACAGTCTGTTGCCACGGCTGTTGGCTACCACCACAACTACAATATAAGACCCTGTTGCTGTTGCTGAAGGTCAGTACTTTGCTACATGACATTGAAAAACCAGGCTAGCATTGAGCTGAAAACTTCCTTCCTACCAACAGGCTTTCTTTCTTTTGTTATTTATTTGCTTATTTGTTTATTTACTTATTTATTTATTTACTTTTTACTTATTTCTTTATTTTTGTGGTGGGTCGGTGGGGGGATTTATTCAGCTGATATTTCTACATCAATCATTGAAGAAAGTCAGGTTAGGAACTCAAACAGGGCAGGAACATGGAGGCAGGAGCCAACCAACCAGACCCCCCCCCCAGAGCTCCCAGGGACTAAACCACCAACCAAAGAGTACACATGGAGGGACCCATGGCTCCAGCTGCATAGGCAGCCTTGTTGGACATCAAAGGGAGGAGCGGCCCTTGGTCATGAGAAGGCTCAATGTCCCAGTATGGGGAATGCCAGGACAGTGAAGCGGGAGTGGGGGGTGTGGGGGGGGG
>BDUI01000899.1:29912-39918 GCA_002335545.1 Apodemus speciosus
GGCTCCCTGAATAAGCCTGGTACTTGCCTACCTCCAGTGGACCTTTTGCTCAACCATTATCTATATTTCTCCTGACTTGCTCCCTCCTCCACAGTATCCCCTTCAACCTGAGCTTAGACATCTGTTTTTCAGAAAGTCTAATTTCAAAGCCTGAGTTAGAGGCTCACTTCAATATCCCTTAGTCTTCCAAGCGCTGTGTATATGGGGTTCGCCACACTGCATTTCAACTCTTAGTTAGTTAGCGCTCTGTCTGTCTCCTTTACCATGGACTAAATTCTACAAAGGAAGAGATTTGGTTTAGCCTCTTTATGTCTGTGTCATGGTATCCGAAGTGCCTGATCACAAAAACAAGACCAGTGAGTATCTCTAAAATAAGTGGATGAAGACAGGGATATGCATCTCAGTGTTCTGACGCTGTACTTTCCCCTCTAAAGGCTTCATTCTTGGTATGCTGCTGTTTCTTCTCTTACAGGGGTTAGGTATTGTGTTAATTCATGGGCAAATTTAAAGAAAAAGAAAACTTTCTTATGTTCTCAAGGAGATCACAGACCAGGAGATATAGTGATGTATAATCCTGAACTAAGTCACCATTGGATAAGTATTATTGAAGGAAAGGGGGGGGTGAGGAGTGAGCGCATAGATAAAGGAGAGACTGTGGGTATGTGACAAGGTTACACAGAGATGAAGTCCCCATGAGCTGTGCATTTACTAAGTATGTCAGGAGAATGGAGAGAGGAATCAGTAGTTAAGAGCGCTCCCTTCTCTTGCAGAGGGYCCAGGYTCAGTTCCCAGCAGCTATGTGACAGTGTAGAGCTGTTGGTAACTGTAGTTCCAGAAAATCTGATGCCTTCTTCTGGCCTCCATGGGCTCCTGTATGTATGTGGCACATATAAAGTCATGCAGACATACACACATATACATAAATAGAAAGTRAGTTTGAAAGACCATGCATCAGACACAGAGCAAAAGACTGGCCAAKGCATAGGACATCATGTAAATAAAAGGCCAGGAAGGTTCAAACACCTATTTGTTTTAATTTTAAAAATTATGTTTGTGGGGCTGCAGAGATGACTCAGTGGTCAAGAGCACTGTCTGCTCTTTCAGAGGACCTGGGTTCAACTCCTTCAGTTCCCATTACCCTCACTGCAGCTGACAACTGTCTGTAACTTGAGTTTCAAGGGGATTTGACACTCTTACACAAGCATACATGCAGACAAAACGCCAATGCACATAAAATGAAAAAAGTCAAAAAATATATATCCATTTGTGTGTATGTGTGTGTGTGCATGGGCTCACACAACTGTATGAATGCATTTGCATGTCAAGGTACATATGAGGTGGTCAGGGATAACTCTGGAGTTGGTTCTGTCTACCGTATGGGTCCATCCCTGACACTAAATTCAGGTCACCATGCTTTGTGGCAAGTTCCTTTACCTTATTGGGTTGTTTCTCTAGCCCCAAATGCTTGTTTTTCAAAGGCAATTGATCCAGTAAAAATGCATATTATTTGAACAGATATTATATAAAAGAGGAAAAATGTCTAAGGATGCTGAAGAGATGCTAAACATCATTAGATATGAAGACAGAACAGATTAAAACAGGAATTACATTCCTCTGAATCCCCGATGGAATGACTGAAATTAAAGAGCCTTAAATATCATGTGCTGGATGGCCATGAAGCAGTTTCTGGAGCTCTCATGCTTTTTCTCCAAATTCAGACTAGAATTTTGGAGAACTTCTTGGTCTAATGGATCACAGGATTAAGTGTGTTCTTTCCTGAATGCTCAGTAGCCAGTAGAAATGAAAATATGTACCCACACAAAGATATATATGGACATTCTCCTAGAAACTTTATTCATAACACCCCAAAACAGAAAATCAATCAAATGTCCCTCAACATGGAACTGGATAAACTGGTCGTTTTATAGTTACACGAGAGAAATGTGTTTTATCCTATTCAGTGTAGTTAGCCCAGTAAGGGTCCTACCCCTCCTCTTTTGTGCTGATTAGCCAGTTGGGTTGTGGTTCCAACAAAAACAAAAACAAAACAAAAATCCCCCCCAAAAAACCTGTCACCACTTAGGTCATGGATCAAAGACAGAGGCCATTTTGGTCATGCCTGCTTGCTAGCCCGCTTAGCACCACCCCCCCCTTTTTTTTTTCGTAAAAAGAGATTGCCTTGTGGCACTTTGGTTGTGTGTTTATTTGTGTGACATCAAGAATACTCATTTTCTACACTGTATTATCTCTTACTTCTCAGAAATAAAAATAAAACAAATTTTTGTTACACCCAACAGTTTGGATGAATTACAGAAGCATTGCATTGTGTGGAACGAGCCAGACACAGGCGTTCATCTACATGAAGCCAGCCCTGATGAGAAATGGTTTCACGGGGAGTAAATGCCTAGGGATGTATACAAGGGGGCATTTAGGGGTGATCGAATGGCTCATGCTTTAGTTGTTGGTAATAGTTACCTAATCCTAGTTAGGAATCCATGTATGCTTAAAATGGGTACATTTTTATCATATATACTACTTAACACAGGAAAAGTTTGTYTTACTTTAAAAGTAAAGMAAAAATAGAGCAAGGAGATGTGGAATGTCACTTTTTAGAGAGGTAAGTAGGCCACAGATTGAGGGTATAGTGACCAGCCTGGAAGAACCCTTGGGAGGTTAGCTGGCAGGAAATGGGTGAGAGGGTGGCTTCTTTCAGAGGCAGGTGGATCTCAATTTGTTTATAAAGATACAATAAGACATATTGTCCACATTAATGCATTGGCAGACACTCTCCACCCATTCATCAAACTGCCCTAGTCAATTAAGGTCACTCTAATTTGAAACCAATTCTTTTCTTTAAATAAAGAATACCTGGGTAGACCAATTTATTCCATAGTNTCATGCTTTAGTTGTTGGTAATAGTTACCTAATCCTAGTTAGGAATCCATGTATGCTTAAAATGGGTACATTTTTATCATATATACTACTTAACACAGGAAAAGTTTGTYTTACTTTAAAAGTAAAGMAAAAATAGAGCAAGGAGATGTGGAATGTCACTTTTTAGAGAGGTAAGTAGGCCACAGATTGAGGGTATAGTGACCAGCCTGGAAGAACCCTTGGGAGGTTAGCTGGCAGGAAATGGGTGAGAGGGTGGCTTCTTTCAGAGGCAGGTGGATCTCAATTTGTTTATAAAGATACAATAAGACATATTGTCCACATTAATGCATTGGCAGACACTCTCCACCCATTCATCAAACTGCCCTAGTCAATTAAGGTCACTCTAATTTGAAACCAATTCTTTTCTTTAAATAAAGAATACCTGGGTAGACCAATTTATTCCATAGTYCATCCGTGTGTTTGGTTGGCATATCTTCAAGAAACAAATAACCACAAAATTATATAGCTAAYRGACATGTTTTGGGAATCTCTGAGAGATAAAGAGGTGGGAATGAGCATGAAGGAGGCCAGTTAGTGGATATTTGCAGTAGGAGTACTAGCCTTCCTTTGTTACTTACTGTGTGGCATGCATTTTGCTAGACTTTCTATTCATGGAATTCCAACTTCAATGAGTAAGAACATTTATCCCCAGATGAGAAATGGTTAAGTGCATTAAGTAACTTATTGAAGTTCTTGGGATTCATAAGGATCAAAGTAGGGAATGGGAGTTCTGTCTAGTTTGCCTACAGAGCTTCATTTCTTAATCTTCAGACTCTAAGATGCACAGGTGAGACTAGAAGATGCTGGTGCAGGGATGGAGGTGCAGGGGAGGAAGATAGTCATTGATGGGGTAAAGCTCAATTTACAAAGCATCGAGAAGAATGGCTGACTCTCCACTTTCTGACTTGATAACTACGTAGATAGTAACACCATTTATAATTTTGAGAACACAAAATAAGTTATTTATTTTGGTGGAAAATGTTGGAACTGGAAGACAAGTTTGGGGTTCAGATAGACTAAGCATCGAAGCCACTTTGGAACATGCACAAGAACACACTCTTGTGGTCTTCGAGCAAGATCACATCTCCCTCTTCTTGTTGCCTTTGAATTTGATTTAGATTAGTCCGTTTGCCCTTCTAAACTGCCTTTAGTACATCTGACAGTCACAAACTTCCTAGGTCATTAGCAGACATAAAAATTACCAGTCACCTTCTCTAGCTGCTCTGAAGATTCTGATGGCCTAGAATGGGCCATCTTTCCACGCCCAACTGTCACAGCAGTTAGGAACGTACTTTGAAGGCCTTGTCTTCTATTCTTGATCTGTGAACAGGGCCACTCTGATCCTATGGGCCTCAAGAGTGGGTCTCTCAAGATAATGAGGCTGAAAATGGGGTCATAGAAGTAATAGTCCACCCATGAGTCATGCAAGCTGAGCCCCTTGTTTACTCTTAGGTATGATGTGCTGTGCCAGAGACACACAGTCCTGAGTCTATTGGATGCGATTCTACCAGACTACGTGGCATCCTTGCAATGCTATTCTTGAGCTGTTTTGCCCTGACACTTCATCATGATATTTATCTTTCTTTCATTCCCCCTTTCTACTCTATTATTGTGTTGTATTCATTGTGTGCTCTTTCCCCATCAAGTTGTTCAACCATCTACGCGCAGCCTGAAGGCAAGGCCTTTCGGACACATTGCGCACCAATGCCTGCTACAGTGGCTGTTTTCTACAGGTTTGAGGATATAAAGTAATTGCAAGCAGTAGTGTTTTCTCTCTGGCTCGGGAGATGTGTGAAATCACTTGTTCTCACATGAAGATACATTTGAAAGAAACCTAGTGTTTTTCCATTCCAGGTGTTTACAATAGAATCAGAAGGATTTGGCCTGGGATTAGATTTTCAAATTAAACTATCTTAGTGCAAGTTGAGCCCAGGATAGGGGACATTCTTACAGATATGTGACAGTGGGTTACAAAGTGAGAGGGTTGTCAGTATAAAACTAGTATTTGCCTTGTGAAACCTCTAAAACAAAGGAAAAATAATTTTGCTTTTGTAAACCATGAAGGCTGATAGATGGTAATTATTTTCTGCTTGGCTGCAATTATGATTTCATAATGTAATATAGTATATTAATGACCGTGTTATTTTAATTGGAGAAGCAAGTATATTAAGCATATCTATGAGAGTTTAACACCAGTAATGTATCTGAGTTCTTAAGTTTATGGAGAAAGCTGTGCACCATTATTTTTCAGTGACAGAGCGCTTAACTCTAAAGCCAAAGAATTTGAGAGTTGAACTCATCAACACTAAGAATGAACCAACTGGAAGATTTTATTTCCGCAATATGTATACTAGAGTTTGGAAAGATGCGAATTTGAAGTTTCGGGTCACAAAGGAGAGATCACTAACCTGAGGTGCCCCTTGACTCTAACCATAATTCCCTTTTTTGTGAGGTTGGTCAGCAATGTTTTCTGTGTACTCGGTAGGAACAGACGCAGCTGTGAATTGGGGCGTTTATAGATCTGTCTATAGGGCGAGACTCTCCTGTTTGGCTCTTCAGTTCYCGTGTTCCTTTGTGAGTTTTGTGTCTCTTTTCCCCTAGTATTTAGGAACAACACCAGATTTCACCTTGAGGGCTAACCTGGGTGACTGGAGAATACGTTTAACGAAAACTTACACATTACATTTCCTCTGCCCAACTGGTTCAATGGGCAGYTTTTTCACTAACCTTGGTGAAAACTGCCAATATTTGTTGAATGCCAGTGGTATCATAAATGCCACACATTATGTCTCCCTCTTGCTCCTGGGATCCTGAGTATTCTGTAGAAAATCCTATAAGACAAGTGTTTTGTTTTACAGCAAACTGAACCTTTGGGTAAATAATCCTGCTCGAGCACACACGCCGAGCAAATGCTGGGCTTTGAAGCATAAACATTTGCTTGTCATGGATCACGTTTTGTAAATGTTCTATTTCACTGTGATCTTTGGCTCTGAAGCCACATTAAAGAGTAATGGGACTGGTGGGGTGGCTCAGTGGTTGAGAGCAATGGCTGTTCTTGTGCAGGATTAGAGTTCAATTCCCAGCACCCWCATTAGGTGACAGCTTACCACTCTAAGTAACTCCAGCTCCATCACTCTCTTCTGGCTTCTCTTCACACACCTGTGTGCAACATTCACAAACACACATGGGGACACACATACACACACACAAATAACAAAATAAAAAAAGAAGGAACTGTTTATATTTCATATTCAAGATGTACTTATAAATACGTACCTTCATGTAAGTGTTTTTTTTTTTTTTTTAAGGTGGACAAAGTTAATTCTCATGGTTAAAGTGGCAAGCCCTGTTCTTTTCTTGGGATTAAAGTTGTTGCCTCAGAAGCTGCATAAATTTGCAAATGTAATCAATGTATCTGCTCACTTAGGCTTTGGAGTTGAAAACCCAGCTTCAACCAGATCCTGTCAATGCATAGTTAATAGCTTCAACGTATGTGCACGGGTCCCTGAGTGCATAAGGTTATGGTTTTACTTATTTGTCATGAATGGCTGCAGCATCCATATATTATCCAACCATGCTTTTCTAATGGGGATAAATGTGCCGCACGGTGGACTCTGGAGATGGCAAGATACACAGCTCATGCTCAGTGAAGCAGGGGAGGATGTATTACCCCTCTGCCAGGCWGTGGCATGCATATATTCCAGTCAGGCTTCAGGAGGGTATTAAATCCAGAGAGAGATCAAATGAGAATGCAGAGACAGACCTCCCCTACTGGCTTCTCCGAAAGTTTCTCTTGGCTCAGTGCTATTTGCATAGAGTTTAGAAAGCACAACTGTTTTCATTTTTGTTTTTAAGACAAATCTGCTAAAATGCTATATAAGATTTTCCATCTCCCTGCAAGGTGCATTTTGTTAAATTGCCTCGGAATCCAGGGGAGATTTTTAATAAATGATAACTTAAGGGAAAGAGTTTCATTTCTGGTTTAATAGTAATGAAATGTGGAAAAAAATGTGGAAGTTACTTATAAATTATAAAAACAATGTAAGTTCAATATTTTATTTCCTAAAGGTCACAGCTTATATAATGTGTTGCAAATAATTGTTTTTGTCTGGCATATCGCCTTCTGTCCTTTATTGTGGTGGCATTTTAGAATCTAAAATGTATGTATCTCTGGTTACAGAATAAATCCTGAGAGCACACACAGTTTCGTTATTAAAAAATGCCTTCCCCCTCGAAGCATATCCTTTGGTAAGCGCATCTTTAGAGAGAAGCTGCCGTTTCCAGATCCGTTCCCCTACCTCCGGCCCTCAGAGCACGCCTATGAGCATTGGTGGAATTTGGGGTGTCAGTGTCCAGTGGTTCACAGAAATACTCTGTGATTCTCCCTCCTTGCCTAGACAGGCAGGGCATGCCAATTGCTTGACCCGTGTTACTGGGTCCCAAGATCAGATATCTAGATGGAAATGTAAGTGAAGCATGGGCCCGGAGTCCGGGGAGTGGTCTTTACGGGACACTGGACAGCGCAAACGACGCTTCAGCAGAATCAGTCAGAAATGGCGGACTCCGGTCTGGTGGCAGCTCTACTAGTGTGACCTGAGGATTAAAGATGTCAAGGAAATAAGGATTTTATCCTTGGACAGGAAATTTGTCCATAGCTTTAGTTTAAAGAAGAGAAACTAAGACTTTTGAAAAAACATCGGTCTCCAGTTGGTTCAACGGCCACTGTCATGGGTCCCTTTCATGAGATCATGGGTCACACATCACGGGCCCAGAGGTTTTCAGCTATTATATAAGCTATGATTTTTAGAAAGTAAAATATTGAACTTACGTTGCTTTTATAATTTATAAGCTTTCTGGGTTATGTAGGTTCTATAAACATTTTAGGGACTTGGACTCCCTCGAGCCTGTTTTAGCATGGTTCAAGATGGTGACTAGGATGCAATCATTTTCTAGAGGAGGATAAAAAGCGGGTAAGGCATTTACATCCTTAAGAGACAATTTCAGAAATTGTGTTAATTTTACTTTTCCTTACAACTCATTGATACATGATTTCTTCTGTGGCCGCAAATAGCTGCAAAGAAATCTGGGAAATGTCTTAATTCTAGGAGGTAAGAGCTTGTTTCTGTTAGAAAGGAAGGAAGGATATTGCGTTGGTAACATGCTGTCTTTGTTATACCACATCTAAATAATTTTTTAACACACTGTATAATTTTCTAATAGCAGAGAATGGCCCTCTAAATAGGCCCAATTTTTGTAGATAGAAAAATAGGAATAAGGACTATTATATTTTTATTATCCTTCTATTCACATATATTTATTTGCCAATTGTGACATTACCTCCTTTCTGTTCAGTTTCCTGCTCCATATTTTCAATATAGGCAAAAGTCTTCTTAGTGTAAAGATTATATCTTTTAGCAGCATTGGTGAAGCAGCAGGAGAATGAGAACCATCCGACTGTTCACGGCTCTCCGAGCGGGCTTTCTGTACTGCTCTGCAGCCGCTAGTTCTCTGGTCAGCTCATAGCTCTGTTCCTAGAGACCTGCCCTGTCCTGACCCTGTAGAAATAGTTATTAATTAATAAATCCCACTGCGGGGTTCACTACCTGCCTCAATGGTATGTTCCTGAATAAAGCACACACACACACACACACACACACACACACACACACACACACACACACACACACACACAATCTTTATATTCTAATATGCCTTAAATAGCACAATAGCTGGGCTGCCTAACCTCTACTGCTGATCGAATCTACCTCTCACAGGTTGATCCCGAGTTGTTACTAATCCTATGTTCTACCTTGGCTGGACTGGACCCAGTTGGGCAGCGCTCTGGGCCGTGCTCCCCTGGCTCCTTCAACTGGCAGCCCTGCCTCTCTATCCTCCTATTCTTGGGCATGGCATCTCTACTCTCCCCCACACTCTCTGGGCATAGTGGATCTCTCCTCCTCCTTTCTCTCCTTTCTCCTGGTCCCAAGCCAAGGTAATCCTAAAATCCCACCTCTCTCTGTCCTACCCAGCTATTGGCTGTTGGCATCTTTATTTACCAATCAGAACCAACTGGGGGTCTCTCTCTCTCTCTCTCTTCCCTCAGAAGTCCCACCTCTCCTACCCAGCTATTGGCTGTTGGCATCTTTATTTACCAATCAGAACCAACTGGGGGCAGGTTCCCAGAAGCTATGTGCAGATGTTCTCGTGAAAAATATTTTTTGGGGGGGAGGGGTATAATTAGCATTAGAATACAAGCAGCTACACCTTCCTCCAGCATCTAAAAGCATTTCTGTCCGTTCAGATGGCCTTTTCTCCAATTTTGCCAAAGAAAAAATCCAAACTGAAACGAACAGTTCATAGCAAATCCATCTACATGGGACCCAGACCCTTAGTCTTGTCCTTGTTTCAGTGGATGGAGAGCGCTGTTTCTTTAGCAACTCAGCTCTCTCTGCTCGCTTGTGATGGACAGGGTTACTTCATACCCCTTCAGTGGCTTTACCCCTGCAGTTGGGAGTCCTTTCCTAGGCATCACTTTTTCCTCCATGGAATCATTGCTGTTAGGATTCAGAAGTATGTTAAAAGAAACAGAACTTACTTCCTGCGTTTGCTTACCTTCTGTTCCTTTTCAAAGAGGTGTAAGCCAYRTGCATTCCTGATCTTAAGTCTGTGCTTAAGTCCTCCTGTTGCAGAAACCCTCCTCAAACTATCTAATGGCTATCGTTTGGCCAAACCCAGCGGACATTAGTATTGATCTTACASGATATGTTAGGGGCAAGAAACTGGCCACTCCTTCCCACCTCCTAAAACTTCATTTTTYACTTGGCATACGTAGCTCATGTATGTACGCCATGCTTCTTTTCCTTCCCAACAGTGTTGGCCTCCCCATTCTTCTCTGACAGGCATTCCTAGTCATGACCTAAGGCTTCGGGGCGGGGTACTGTAGGCTATAGCCTCATGGTTATTTTCTCACTCTTGTTCATTCTCTTCGCACGGGTGATTTTGTTAGGTACCCTGGATTTACCTCTCTGTGTTTCTAGGTAGTTCTAGACAATTCTAGACCTTCTCTTTCATC
>BDUI01000899.1:44493-54847 GCA_002335545.1 Apodemus speciosus
GGAGCCTGTCAAGATAAACTGTATCAGAATAGGAATGCAGGTGAAGGCAGACTGCCCATAAGAAATTCAGGGCCCCAGCATATGGTCACATATATTATAACTTATACCGCTCCAGGGGGTGCCATTTATATGACCTCTATGAATGTCACTCCAAAAGTTATGAAGTATAGCAGCAACTAGTACTATTAATATTCCCAGTATAAGACTCAAAATCTTTCAATCTTATTCATTTGTGCTAATATTTTTAATTCTCTAATTAGTCTAGAGCCATGTAAAGTAGGCCCAGAAACATTCTTTATATATCCTACTATTTGTTATGTGATATGAATCTGACAGAGCTAAAAGGCACCTTTTCTTTTTTAAATGGAAGAATGTTTTAAAACACTGTCTCAAACTCATTTTCTGGGATCAGAGCTGTGAACTGGTACTCAGAGACATGCACAAGTTCAAATGGCATTGCACGGTAAGATATTTTTCAGTGTTGTTCACTGTGGTATGCTCCTCGGGAGGAAGGCATTATAGCCCATACCTGAGTTTGAATCCATCTTTGTTCACCARTCAGTTCTTTACTCTTCAACCTCTTCCCCACTCAATCCTCAAGGAGGGTCTTAGCATTCATGCTTCACAGAGTTGTTAAAAAGATTCTGTGAYGTTCCCTGCAGAATAAGCATCTGTACCTAAGAAATCAGCATCCAGCCAGAGCACAGGTAAATGGGAAGGACTGTGTTTTAGACTAATGCTTTCAAGTCCAAACACTAACATCTTAATTTTACYGGTAAATGCTGCGATTAGTCAAGTGAAAATGCTAGCGGTCCACACTGGATACTGGTGTTTACAGGTGGGTGATACAAAGAGAGAAGATGGACTTCTCTATTGATGCAAACCTCTTTCTTTCAGTCCTGAGGCAGAATTGTGGAAARATGGGAAGACAAAGGAGTGCTAACTGTGTYGATTTGAATATCCTTGGTCCAGCAAGTGGCACTATTAGAAGGTATGGCCGTGTTAGAATGGGTATGGCCTTGTTGAAGTAAGTGTGTCACTATGGGGATGGGCTTTGAGAGTCTTTTGTCTGCCTTTGGATCAAGATGTAGGACAGTTGCTTCCTCCAGCCCCAAGTCCGCCTGACCAGTGCCATGCCTTCCACCATGATGATCATGGACTGAACCTCAGAACCCGAAAGCCAGTCCCAACTAGATGTTGTCCTATATATGAGCTGCCTTGGTCATGGTGTCTCTTCACAGCAATGGAAACCCTAACTAAGACACTTACCTAGGAGTGTAGTTAAGCCTCTTATCAGCTGATATTTCAGCACAAAACCAACTACTTAAGGACTTTCTCCCTTCCCAGCTAAAAACCTCCAATTAGGATTTTCACCAGGAATGTGGACCACAGCAGAAGATACGTACTAAATCCCCGGTGCTAATCCTAGGCTCCTATTGGTTTCAACTTATTGATTATAATCCATTCAGTGTATCTCTAGGGCCACTTTATAACCACACTTATCAAGAGGAGAGAAACAAGAAAATCTGTTCTATTTATCTGAAAATTTCACCATGTCAATATTTTTAATAGCTTAACACAATTACATTGTGTACATGTACATTTTCTTTATTCATTCTTCAGTCGAGGGACTAGGTTGTTTCTAGTTTTTGGCAATTGCAAATAAAGCTGCTATGAAAATAGTTGAACAAGTGTCWTCRTTGTATGGTAAAACATCTTTTGGATATATGCCCAGGAATGATATAGCTGGGTCTTGAGGTAGAACTATTCCMAATTTTCTGAGAAAGTCCCAAATTGATTACCAAAGTGGTTGTACAAGCTTGCACTCCCATCAGCAATGAGGAGTGTTCTCTTGCATCCTTACCAGCATTAATTGTCACTTGAGTTTTTGATCTCAGCCATTCTGACAGGTGTAAGATGGAATCTCAGAGTCACTTTGATTTGCATTTCGCTGAGTGAGGTAACCCAGACCTGGAAAGGCAAACAAGCTATGTACTTACTTATAAGTAAGTATTAGTCATAAAGCACAGAGTAAACATCCTACATTCCATAGATCCAAAAAAGTCAAAAGGAGAGYCCAAGGACGGACACTGTAATCTCAGTGATAAAGGAAACTAGATTAGAYRTCRGTGGTGGAAGGAGGGAGGGGACTGGGTGTGTGAGGAGGCTGGGGTGGGAACAGGAGGGATCAGAGGATGAAGGGAGAGAGCACTAGGACCGAAAATTAGAGTTTTCTAGTTTTCATCTCTGGGATGAGTTAGAAAGCTAGGACAATGGAAACTCCCAGGGACCTATGGGGGTGACTTTAGTTAAGACCCCTTACAATGGGGGTTATGGAGTCTGGACTAGCCATCTCCTATAACTAGGCAAGATTTCCAGCRGAGGGATTGGGACACTAACCCAGCCACACAAATCTTAGATCCACAATTTGTCCTGCCTACACATTGTGTTGGGATAAAAGCTGGAGCAGAGATTGAGGGAATGACCAACTAATGACTGGACCAGCTTAAGACTCATACCCTGAGAGGGAACACACCCCTGACACTATTAAAGATATTCTGCTATACTTGCAGACAGGAGCCAAGAATAACTATTATCAGAGAGGCTTCATCCCGTGACTGATGGAAACAGATGCAGAGACCCACAGCCAAACATTAAACGGAGCTTGGAGAATCCTGCGGACGAGTGGGAGGGAGGACTGATGGRGCCGGAAGGGTCAAGGACACAACCAGAAAATGTACARAATCAACCAACCTGGGCACAAAGCGCTGCTGGGCACTCAGAGAGACTGAACTGCCAAGCAGAGAGCATGCATGGGATAGACCCAGGCCCTCTGCATATGTTACCGTCCTGCAGCTTGGTCTTCATGTGAGACTCCTGAAGTGGGAGCMGGGGCTGACTCTGGCTGTTTCCTGCATGTGGATCTCTTYCCCCTAACTGGGCTGCCTTGTTTAGCCTCAATAGGAGAAGATGAGCCCAGCCTTASGGCCAAAGGTGTTGGTATCTGTGGGAGGCCTCCCTCTTCGGAGGAGAAGGGGAGGAGAGGTGAGTGGGTGAGGAGGGAAGCTGAGAGGGAGGGGCTTGGAGGAGAGGAGGGAGAGAAATCTGAAATCAAGATGTAAAGTAAATACWTATCATAATCAATTTAAAAAGAAAGCARATCTGTAACTCAAGACRCSCAAATGGTGTACTTGGCTGATGCTGGGACACTTAATTGCTGTTCTCTCTTGGGGATGTTTTCTTCTTTCCTTTTCTCTTAGACCCTGTGCTTTGAAGATCTTCATCAGCAGTGTCCATTCCTACACTGGATCCTCTCCTAAAAAGCCCACACCCTTACTGTCCCGTGTCTTCATTCTCTTTGTAAGCAGCTTCCTTCCTTCCTTTTTTTTTTTTTTTTTTTTTWATAATAAAATCCTAACTTGGCTTCATAGTGATCAGTCCTGAAATTCTTTTCAGAATYGAAGCCATGAATCTCAGTTTGTTTCAGTCAAGATTCCTAAATAATTAAAGGACGCCACAAGCTGAGGGTGGCAGTGTGGAGCTGTGACTTTGTCCCCTCACTGATGACAGACCCTCTGAGATACAAAAGAATAGAATAGATTGCTTTGGAAAGTGTGTGAGTGTCGTTAGGTTAGCTCTTAAAACCTCTGCCTTCTTATTTCACTTCTCAGTGGCTGGGTGAGAGGGAACCTTGCCACCAAGTCTCTTCTTTGATCCTGAGCACATGGAGAAATGGTACTTTCCTTTGCACACTCGCCTGTAAAATACCATGTGGCTTGTCTTGGTTAGTGAAGCATTGGGAGAGGCAGGGGCAATCAAGGGTCTGGTTTTTTTGGAGTTACCTTGAATACTGGATTTATTAGCTCTTGTTTTCCTGATTTATTGAGTATTCTAAACATGAGTGCATATGGAGTTACGGGCAGGTTTGTGATGGTCACATGCTATGTATGGGTCAGATGCAAATCTTGTGTTTGCAAGCCACTGAGATTGGGGAACTGCTTGGTTTTGCAGCATAACTTGCCCCTAAACAAGCTCTGATAGCTTTACACAGTGCTGACTCAAAGACTCCATGAAAGCCACTCTGCATCATCTGGAGATAGTGATTGTATAGTGGACCTGGTAGACATGAACCTTCTGAATGTTTCCTCTGTGTGTGTGTGTGTGTGTCTGTACATGTCCAGGTACACACACACAGACACACACATGCACAGATACACACACATATGAGTGTGAGTACACATGTGTGTGCACACATGTAAAAGACAATCTCAGAAGTCATTCATTTGATGTAGTGTGCCTTATTTTGGTTTTTTAAAAATTGTTTCTCACTAATCTAGAACTCACCAAATAGGGTAGAATAGCTGGTCTGTCTCTTCCTCCCCAGCCATCGCATTACAAGCATGCACAGCCACACCCAGCTTTCCTCTAATGCTGTTTACGTTAAAAATATAGGTGGCACTCAGCGACTGTCTTACATATTCTAACAATAGTAAATAAAAATGTTACTTATTAAAATATYAGTTGTATTTTTTGAAACTTAATCATGAGATCCTTAACAAATTAATTGTCCAAAGTCAAGTTTGACAGTATTGTAATGGACTGGAGTAAAATGTGTTTTGATTTCCTTACTCCTATCTATCCTTCAAGAACTCGTAGTGAAATTTGATCTGTCTAAGGTCAAAAAACTGTAAAAATTACTGGCTAATTTTCTCAGGAGAAAATAGAAGAGAACTAGGATCCACATAAAGCAATTCATTCCTGTAGGATGGCACCAAGCTAGTAACAGATATGAAATTATTATTGATCTTTTCACATTATTTATGGTGTTGATAGATGGTGACATACATGAAATACAAGGGTGATTGCTGTATTTCAGACTTCTCAGCCACCTAAGACAGAAAGTGTCTCCTAGTAAAGCCTATGAAAGCCAGGAAGGTGACATTACCTATGGAAGTCAACCCTGTGAAAGAAGTAAGGGGTTAAGATAACAAGGTATTACTTTGTGGATGGTATATTTATACTTCAAATACTTTAAAATGTGAACTAATAGCTGGTCAAATAGATGAATATACAAAAATCATAGATTCATAGCCTGTATCTTTACTGAAATGCATTCGGTTAAGGAAATACACAAAATAATGAGAAATTAATATGCTTTCAAAACCAAACCAAAAGGGTGAAAAATGAAACCAGAAGTTAATTTATCAAAAATTAAATTCTGTGTCTTGTAAGATATCTTAAATTCCTGTACTTACAGATAATGCCTACTTTGGTGTGTTTTAGAATAATTTGTTCATAAATTTTAATGTTCACATTAWTTTTGCTTATGCTCCCTGGTAGGCAAGAGATACATAGAGGGTTAGGTTAATTTTACTTTCACCAGGATATGAAGTTTTGTCACTTGCTAGGAATAGCACTAGCTTGTTTATTCAGTAGCTTCAGTAGCTCATATGGTGTGCCTTTTCTTAAGACTATTTTCTTTGCATAAGTTCTATTTCATGCATCTCTCTCATGCGTTCATCCTGTTTTGTTTTAGAGGTAAGGAAAGTGAACTTCACAAACATGAAGAGAGGGTGGAAGGGCACTGTATGGTTTGACAAAAATGGCCCCCATAGGTTCATAGGGAGCAGAGCTATTAGGAGATGTGGCCTTATAGGAATAGATGTGGAATAGAGGAAGTGTGTCACCAGGCTTTGAGTCATCAGAAGTTCGAACCAGGCCTAGTGACTCACAGTCTATTACTGCTGCCTGCTGATCCTGATGGGGAACTCTCAGATCTCCCTCCGGCACCATGTTTGCCTACATGCCACCATGCTTCCCGTCATGACAATGCATGAACTGTAGACCACTCTCGGGTAAATGTTATTTTTTGAATGAGTTGCTGTGGACATAGTGGCTCTTCACAGTAATAGGAACTCTAACTCGGACTCTAACTCAAGCACCATGGTCAACTGTGGCAGAGTGGCTTCTGTGAACCATCTCTGAAGTATACAGTCTACGTCAGCTTACTGGTATCCATTCATATATTGTTTTTTCTGGATCAATCATGGCCATGAGAGTGAAAATAATAGATCAAATAACCTCTGTTCAATTTCCCCATCACTTGGTTCTGGCTAATGAATATGTCTTATGAATCTTACCTTTGAGTAAAAGTATCAGTGGTAGATATTGACAGTGGCTCTAATGGACCTCTCTCAGAAGCTCAGAACCCCGCCTACAAGAGAGCAGTATTGGTCCCTTCCAACAGAACGCTATAGAGTCCAGTATGGCAGCCCAGGATGCATATTGCTATAAAGATTTGCTTATTTCATTACACTTCACCTTTCTTAATTGTTTTTCATTATTAAATTTGGACCTCTGTTTTGCTATCTGATAAGAGCACCACCTTTTGCTTGGTGGATCTGCATGAAAGGCGATAATTTGTTTTAAGCAGTATTGTCTTTTGAAAAGTTGTTTTTCAATAATTTGATTATTGAATTGCATTTTATTTCAGTATTTTAAAAAAAAACTCATTTGAAGACTGAAACTTGAGAGTACTTAGTGAGATAATGAAGATTTAAAATATCTTAATCTACCAAAATAGAAAACTTCTACTAATGATTCAAATAACGTCTTAGTTTGAAGATGGTGTGATGATGATTGAAATGTAAAGGCTTCAGGTCATGTTCAAAAGGCTGTTACGTAGGTAGTACAGTGTCTCTGTTTTGGAAAGCTGTGGAATTTTCTGCAGGTTGGGGCTAGCTGTCAGAAATATATTAGGAGCTGGTCTTTGAAAGGAAGAACGAGGCCTTGCTTCCTGTCCTGCTCTCTGCTACTTGGTGTTCTATACTTCCATAACACTTCCATCACAAGCTTCCACCACATTCCACTTTGCTTGTCTCAATGGAGGGAAATCCGCCTGAGACTGTGAGCCAAAATACAGCTTTCTCCCTTAAGCTGTTTTGGCCAGGTACTTTGTCCCAGTGATTCAAATGTAACTAATGCAGATGAGTTCTGTTAATGGACTTGGAACAACTGAAAAAGCCTTTTACATGAATAGGGTCACGCTACATGGAAAGAGGCCATGTTTTCTATACTGTGGAAACGGGACACGACCCACACCAGCTCGCACAGCCCCATCCTTTATGTAGCTGGCGTGAAAAGTGAGGGAAGCATCCAATCTTGGTCATTTGTAGACACTGGATATAGTTTCATAAATACGTTTACTTACATATTTCTTTTAAGAATCGTTACGTTTATCTATCGTGTGGAAACATATGTGCCATGCATATGTGTACGCATAGACATCAGAGGACAACTTGCAGAACTCAGTTCTCTCCTTCTACTATGCAGGTTCTAGGAATCGAGCGTATGTCATCAGACTTACTCACTGACGCATCTCGACAGCCTTACTTAAATACTTCTACCTCACAAGAGGGCAGGCACTATAATAATGAAAAGATCTGGCTCATAAGCCATATAGAGCAGCCGCCAGGTCCCAGGATGTGCTTGGGAGTCTCATGGAACTCATGAGCAATTGTTGCTTTACACCTGCCCCTCCGTTAGCTGAGCTTCCCTGGGCACGCATTCCTCACCCCGCTCTGTCTCCTTCTCATGGTACTGAGAATCGAACCCAGGTCTTTTGCATGTTAGGCAAGTGCTCTTCCCCTTAGTTACCTACCCAGGCCATCCCATTTTTAAAATCCCTTGTCTTTAAATTTATAATTTTGTTTATTTTCTCCTTTGTGTTTAGGGCTCAGTTGGACTGAGAACTTATAGAGCTTAAAAATGCATGAGTTGTTCATTGGCTATGGTATAATCAATACTGTTACCAGCAGCCTTCAGCAGACAATGACATTTACCTTGCTGTGTGAATGTGCATTAGAGAGGCAAAGGTGAAAGATTCTTTTTTAAAAAAGAGAAAGTATATTTCTTGAGTTTGCTTCGAAATCTTCTATAGAGAATTGTCAAATCTGAGGGCTTATTCAGTGGGTTCAGAGAGCATCAGTTGGCTTTTGAGTTTTCCCTAAAATCCCACTTCTTCGAATCAGTTTTCTTCCTGTTCAAGGGCTTGTGGGCCAGTGTACTATCTGTGACCTGCACTAGTGTGGGACTTTGCTAGCACAAAGGGACACAGCAACACAGCAGAAGCCAGGCTGTGTCACCTGCTCTTAAGTCTTCAAGGCTCTGCTTTCTCTGCAGCAATTCACCAACAAACAGCAAAATAACAGAAAGTATATGGACTAGACCTCTGCATTTTCATGCCGTCAGGGAAAGGTTACCTATACCTCAGRAGAAAAGAACAATGCAGCCCACATCCTGAAAGCTCATTGGCTTTCTGTTAATTTGTCTTAAAGCTTTGGAGCCGCCGAAGGAAAAAGAATGACAATAATGTTCCCAACTTTGGATCTGGGAGTTTGGATGCTCCGGCAATAGATTTCGGCCTCGTGGATAATTTTCAGAATTGCATAGCACTGAATTGGCTACTTGGAATTGCTGGAATCAGAGGAAGAAATATTATGTCAGGGAATCACAAAGTGTGAAGTTGAGCTCCGAGTCTTTCCTCTCTCCCTCATTGTAAATCCCTTTATGGAACAAAATTACATTTCGTGTAAAACTCCAGGATTCTTAACTACCCTCCCTAGACAATCTGTCTCCTCCTTTCCCCCATGTTGCCTTTTATCTCTGTTTCTCCTCTTTTCTTCCCTTTTCTATTCAGGAGGACACATATCTGGCAGCTATTTTGCTGGGAGAGCATCGCATTGTCTATTTGGTTTTTACATTCAAATGCTCAACTTGAATTCCCGTCTCTTTAGGCATCATGTAAGAATAGCGCGTTGGAGTTTAAGATGTAATTTCCTTTCTACCCACTCTGCTCCTTGCAGGCAGCAGCCTGGCTCATGGTTTTGCATTTCCCAGGCATTCAAGTGTTTATAGAATCTAACCATCCCGATCTCTCACTTCCTTTTTATAAAGCTGAAAATGATAGTTGAATGTGGCCTAGTTCCCAGTGAGGCTGCATGCAGCGGGGCATACCAGCTGAAGTGTGCTGTGGAAAGCAGCCATAGGTGTGTGACCCTAAAAGAGCTGTCCCCTCCGCCCAACCGCCATGTTAAATGGCACAGGGACTTTGCAACTTCATTTGCCAGGAGAGAAGAAAGCTGAGAGGATCTGTGAAATCTTCCCTCATCAAGCTCCTTTTGAAATTCTGTCTACCCACTTTTAGTAAAGACAAAAAAAAAAAAAATAAAAAAAATCAAATGAATTAAACAGCTGGGGCAAGATGTGAAGGGATGTTTCCTGTAGCGAGGTGATTGCTTATAAAGAAACAAAACTAAACAGGAGTAGAAATTATAGTATTATTTTCTTTATTCATTAACCCAGCAAGGAGAGATACTTAAATAGTTTCATATCAAGGGAAAACTGATTAAAATCGTAAGAACTCTTCAAGCATTAGGCTTAGGTTTCTTTAGGCTACAAGTGTGGGTTAGCTATATTATCTCTGAGATTGTTAGGTAGAAAAAGGCTGATATCAATATCCAGATGTGAAAAAGACCAGCAGGACTTGGAATGATTCAATGTCATACCTACAGGCATGAAGATTAGGATGTTGATTCAAACGGATGCAAGAATCAGGCCACTGGAAGTCTGCTGCTGAGGAGAGATTGTCAGGAGGTAGGCACTGACACAAATTAGTGCAGTAATGGCAGTAACTCCATGCCAGCCTCAGTTCTAGGGATTTGGAATAACTTTGTGTGTAAACTGGCATGTGACAACTTCTCCCAGTTTACACACAAAGCAGACAAGGCATGCAGTGGTCACACAGGAAATGAGTGGCAGGGCCAGGGTTTGAAGTACGTTCCTAACTCCTACAGTGCCCTTCTAATAGGTAAATAGCTTCCAGGAGACATAGCGAAGTGTGCAAAGACTGATCTTCTCAGAGAGTGTATAAGTGAAGATATCATTCATTAACTTTGCCAACTTGTAGTGACAATTTTGGAATTTTGTTTTCTTTAAAAAGTATTGAAATTTATAAGGATCTGTTTTTGTTTTAAGTCCAGGTGTGGGATATTGGGCTGCTTCAGATTGTTGTCCACAGCAGCTGACTATGATTTGCTTAATGCTCTAGCAGGGATGTGATTTGGCCAGCAGCAAAGTTTATGCGATCATGTGATGTTTGGAATTCTGGGGACTTTTCAGAGAGTATATAAATGGTAGGCCTGGAGAGGCTGGGTGGGTTGTTGGATGGTTGATGGTTGATTACTGTTGGCTGCTGTTAGTTGTCTGATCACTGTGTGTGAAGTAGTCTTGCAGAAAGAAGAAGTGGAGGAGGAGGAAGAGAAAGAGAAGGAGGAGGAAGAAGACAAAAAAGAAG
>BDUI01000899.1:54862-70965 GCA_002335545.1 Apodemus speciosus
GAAAAAGAAGTAGAGAAGAAGAAAAAGAAGAAGAGAAGCAGAAGCAGAAGCAGCAGCAGCAGCAGCAGCAGCAGCAGCAGCAGCAGAAGAAGAAGAAGAAGAAGAAGAAGAAGAAGAAGAAGAAGAAGAAGAAGAAGAAGAAGAAGAAGAAGAAGCTATATATCTTGATGGCAAAGATCAAACTTGCCTCAAGGAACTTGATGCTCTCTAATCAGCAGGAAGTAGTCTAAGGATAATGTTACCCCTTCCCCCTCTATCCTTCTTTATCTCTTATCTAGTGTTAGGGGATTGAATGGGTGAAAGGGGGGGTTGAAGTAAAAAAAAAGAACCCACAAAGTAGCCAAAGATGAGCTACAACAAATCTAGTTTGGAGTTATATGGTCATCATGGCTGTGTCCTGGACCACTTCCCCAGAGTGGGTTTTTTTCCTCTTTTTTCCTCTAAAGGCTAGAAGGGATATATGGCAGTGTCTCTGGGTCTTATATTAACCTAGACAGAAAAATACCAGATTTTTGTGCCATTCCAGAGGAGCATGGGAGGACTTACTCTGTGCCTCTGTCCACTTGCCCACTGTTGATGAATTTGCAAAGATGAGCAGACATTATATCTAGGTTGTTAGAAGCAGAGCTGAGACTGTTGGATCCTGAAATACATGACATTGGGGAGTAGGGATGAATACTTAAATATATCTTCAGATCTTTGAGTGAGAGGAAAGAGAATGAGAAGCTGAATGACCACGCTTAATGGCTACTTTGGAAAAGCCAGATTGGTCCTGGAGTTACCAATTATATACACTTGGGGGTTGGGTTCTTGCAATTGGCAGATAAGGACTGAATTACATCTTGTTTTTATAACTTGACCCATAGTTTTAATATAGAGATGTAAGCAAGGGGAGTTAGATGATAGACCATAAGCCTTCCACTCTCGGTTTTCATAGGATTCCTTTTCTCTCTCTGGGTACAAGAAAACTAGTTTGAAACAGCCTTCTTCCAACTTGCAGAACCAGGGTGCATTTTTGCAAAGAAGTATTGAACATGTGACATGCTAAGTCAGCAGTTGTGGTGAACTTTGGGTCCAATACATATCACTGTCTTTTATTTATTTTTCAAAGATAATTTTAAATTCTGGCTTCCTAGGATTTGAGAGTTGAATATTATTTATTGATATTTAGAGCAGCTATTGAATGTAACTGTGAAGCTGACAAGATCTTCTTGGATCTATCCCATTATTATGGTGACTACTGCAATGTCCCACACAGCCACTGGTGTCCCTGACTGCAGTGGCAGAAGTATATCATTGATCATGGCCCTTCTTCCTACTGAGCATTGGTGCAAGGAGAAATTATTCCTCATTCAGTCATCAGGACAGCCACTGCAGAGCACCAGAAGGAGAAATGATTTCCTATTCTGGCTTGGGGACCGTTGTCTTTCCCTGCAGCACAGAAAAGCAAGAAGAGCAGGGTGTTTAGGACCAGATAATCCTGGGTTTGAATCCAGCCTTTGCCTCTTCCCATCCTGCTATGCTGGCTTACTTATCTGAGTATTTCTCCTCTGAAAAGTGAGACAAATAGGAACAATTTTGTAGACAGTGTTGTGATACTAAAAGAGAAGAAATGTGTCCTGTTGCCAGATTACCCCAGCTCTGTAAAAAGCTTGTGCACTTTTCCACCAAAACTTCCCCCAAGGAGAAATCATAATGAATGCATTTTTAGAAAAATGCATCATATTTATGTTTTAATAGGCAAGTATTTTTAATGAAGGAAGTTAATTGTGATAGTTTTGTGTCTTGGGGCCGAATATATTGAGATAGGCTCCATTTGCTCTAACCACTCAGATCCGCCCTCGGTTCTGTAGAAAGACATGGCTCAATTTCAGTTTCCAAAATGTCAAACTTGGCAGGAGCTATTGTTTTAGGGAGTTCTGGAAGGCATAGACTCCATAGTCCTTGCCCTTGAGGAAGTCAAGCTCAAGGTACACAATTGCAAACAAACATTCCGTAGACTACAAATGACTGGAGCCTGGAAATAGACCCACATATGCTAAATTACAGCTCCATGAATGTATTTGCTTCTAAAATATCCGCATAGGCAGACAGATCAATGGAACAGAATAGAATCCTAAATAGGTCCAAATACTTGAGGGAATCTAGTGTATGATAAAAGTGGCATTTTAAATCAGGAACGAAAGATGGATTGTTTTGAAGATGGCACCGAGTCAATGCTTTCAGCTATTTGGGAAAAAAAATGGATCTCTAGCCCTCTCCTCACACTAAAGTGCATTTTGGATGTACCAAAGCTTTAAAAATAAAATGAAAAGCTGTAAAAATTTTATAAGGCATCATGGAATACCTTTTTTAAAAAGTAATCTTGGGTTGGGTTGATCTTTTTTTCCTGAGCTAGAAACCACCTGAGTAGGTACTAACAACGAAAGAGTCATGTAAATCTATTCGAACCCTTAAAGCTCCCCCAGGGAAAAATAAACTAATTAAAGGCAAAGATGAAAAGATGAGCTGTGCATGCAAATGTCTGTCTCAGAAAGTATTCAAATGAGAGTGAACCACACATGTGCGCTATGTGTGCACTGTATGGTCTGGTCAGGTGTATATTGAAGATTGCTCCAGACTGACAAGGAAAATTTAAGTGGTCTAGTAAAATGGGCAAAGGATATGAAAAAGCACTTCAGAGAGGAAAAAAAATCTCTATTTTATGCATACAAGAATCCTCGATCTCATTCATAATTCAAGAAATGCAAATCCAAATTGTACACCAGTTTCTCACTGACCAGGTTGATGATAGAAAATGTTGGAATTGACAAGAGTGAATAAAGGTATGAAGACAGGCATACACACATGCTGATATGCTAAAAGTTGGTACCATGGGCTAATACTATGCAAACTGAAATATGCAGGTCTTGCCAGTTCAAATTTTAGTGCTTTGTCCTCTGACTTTATTTGCATGGCTACACAAAGTGGTGTGAGCAAAATAGTTCGTTGCTGTATTATTATTATTATTATTATTGTTATATTATTATTATTATTTTAGATATGTTCTTTATTTACATTTCAAATGTTGTCCCCTTTCTTGGTCCTGCACCCCTGAAAATTCCATAAGCCATCTCCCCTCCCCCTGTTCCCCATTCAACCCTCTCCTACTTCCCTGTCCTGGTATTCCTCTACACTGCAGCATAGAGCATTTCCAGGACCCAGGGCCTCTCTTCCCTTTGATGTCCAACAAAGCCATCCTCTGCTGCCTTTGCATCTGGAGCAATGGGTTCCTACATGTGTACTCTTTGGTTGATGGTTTTGTCCCTGGGAGCTCTGGGAGTACTGGGTGGCTCATATTGTTGTTCCTCCTATGGCACTGCAAACCCCTTTAGCTCCTTGGGTCCTTTCTCTAGCTCCTTCATTGGGGACCTTGTACTCAGTTCAATGGCTTGCTGAGAGTGTCCCCCTTTGTATTTGTCATGCACTAGCAGAGCTTCCCAGGTAACAGCTATGTCGGGCTCTGGTCAGCAAGCACTTGTGGCCATTGATCATCGTGTCTGGGTTTTGTAACTGTATATGGGATGGATCCCTAGGTAGGGTAGTCTCTGGATGGCCTTTCCCTCAGACTCTGCTCCACACTTTGTCTCTGTATCTCCTTCTGTGAGTATTTTGTTCCCCCTTCTAAGAAGGACCAGAGTATCCATACTTTGTTCTTCCTCCTTCTTTGGCATCATTTGATATGTGAAATGTGTCTTGGGTTTTCCAAGCTTCTGGGCTAATATAGTAAAAGAAAAAAAAATCGAGGTTGTCAATCGACAGGAGACCAACTATATGAGTTACAGTGTAATGATGTATGTTGTTATATAGCCATAGAAAATAATGTAGTGCATCTGCATGTGTTGTTAGGGATCTTCAAGGCATATTGTTACGTTGAAATAAGAAGTATATTTAAGAATGTCCATGGGTATACAAGTCTATCATCAAATACTGGGGGTAAGGAAACCTGCTGATTCTAGTTACCTTTCAAGGCATAGTGATGGGAGAGGAAGAGGAGGGGTTTCCACCTATATTTGGATACATTTTGCACTACTTTAATTTCTGATCAAAATCATTTGTTCCCAGGGTTGAATAATAAACTCAGTGGTTGAGCTTACCCAGAATGCATGAGGTCCAAGTCCCATCCCCAGTACCATGCCAAAAACATACAAGAGCCATGTGTTGCTTTCAACCAGTAAATGAATTATGACTTACTACACTGATTGCGTAGGAATGGTTCTTAGATCATCGTTTTTGTTTTTGTTTCTTTGTTTCCTGGCTGGGCTGTATTTACTGTGTCCCCCACCTTACCAAGTCAAAGTCAGGAGGACATTTTTCTTAGAGAAGTGAAGCCATTTGGAGAAATAGGAAGCAGATCGAGTCAATGAGATATTCCAAGACGGAAAGGCTTCGGGTCAGTAGAGTTCTTTGCTAATCCCCTGACATGTCCAAAGGAGAGAGGCAGGGTTCTTGGAAGGACTTCCATGCACAGTGAGTGGAGGCCTCTGACTTGTTTTTTCCGAGAATGAGCTCATCAGATTGTGTGATTGTGTGTCCTTCATTGTATGCACTGGGTCTACAGAGCAGATTGGTGTCCCTCCCCTGTAGTTACCACCACCGGGTGGTTTCAGAGAAGAGAATTCCCTATGTGTTTCTCAGGCACCAAGCTCTCCCACACCCTGCAGCGTCCTTGGGCAAGAGACAGAAATTATATCTTCAAAAGCGAAGGTACACAGACAGCAGAGACTCACCCCACACCTGAAACAAATCTCTCTGGAAAAATCAGGCTCCAAACGGGGAACAGAAGAAGCAATGGCCCAGGATCATCCGCACACTAAATAGCAACAGAGGATGTCACATAGAACCACTGATCCCAAGCACAAGTCATGGGATTTTTAAGGATACTATGACCACAAATTACAGAAAGTGTTAGTTGAAATAAAATCATATTACAAAGTCTCTTCACTTTGCAATATGAATACACTTTTCATGGAACCAACCTGAATAGTCAATGGCTTCATACACACAGCATGCATACAGGTAGGGATCGCTATGTACATTAATAATAATGTACTTTCTATAGAATTTGTAAAGCTCTCCTCATCTGCTCCTTGTGATCTCTTTGTAAGCTGGACAGGGAACAGCAGATTTCATTTCACCCTGTGGGAGATCTGGCTTGGGATAAAGTTAAGTGTCTTGCTTACAATGAATTCAACTGTGGTAAAGCTAAGGGTCATAACTGGGTTTTGAATTTCAAAACGATAGCTCCTTGGAGATCTCATGGTCTTTGTGGCCCTATTACACCGTGGCTGAAGTGGCCACTATGGCTTTTAATGAGGACAGGGTCCAAAAGGATGTGTGGGAAATGATTGGATTTTTGTTTTCAGCTGTATTTCTTAAACCCACTGAGTACAAGATTCCTTTAGGCACCTTCTGTGTACACAACAGTTTTTATGGTTTTAGGAAATAACAGTTGAAAACCAGTGACATGACTTCATTCTCTCTCTCTCTCTCTCTCTCTCTCTCTCTCTCTCTCTCTCTCTCTNTCTCTCTCTCTCTCTCTCTCTCTCTCTCTCTCTCTCTCTTTCTCTCTCTTTCTCTCTCTCTCTGCATGTGCATGTGTATGTGTGATATATGTGCACATGTTCCTGTGAATGTGGCATATAAGTGGTGTGCATATATTTGTGCATGTATGAGTATGCATGTATGTGTGTGTTTGCGTGTGCGTGTGTATGCGTGTGTGTGTGTGTGTGTGAGTGTGAATGCACACCCRTGTGCAAGTCTGAGGAGGATATTGGGTGTCCTGTGCCATAACACCCTGTCTTAGTGCATTGATTCAGAGTCTCTGGCTGAATCTGCAGTTAGAAGGCATCCATTCTCTATCCATCTCTACAGTGTGAGAGTTACAGGTACAGATGGCCATGTCAGTGTTAGGATGTGAACTCAGGGCTTCATGATCACACGGCAGACTCTTCTACCTGTTAGACTGTTTCTCCATCTCCTACTAAATTAAAAAAAAAAACAAAAACAAAAAATTCCTATAGGGCCTGGAGAGATGGCTCAGTGGAAGGGAATGCCCTGCTGTTATGGAGGCCTAAGGCATGATCTGCACTGCTAAGGAAAATCTGCTGGCCCTCACAAGCCTGCGTTTCGAGACTTACTCCAAATCTGAACCTGGAGTTTTCTAGGCTGCTGCTGGCGGCGGGCGGGGGGGGGGGGGGGGGTTCTCTGTCCAGCACAAGCACACATGTTCGTAGTCTGTGAACATCTTCCAGGCATAGCATCTTTCCCTCCAATTCTCCCTGGATTCTGGGAGCTTGTAAATAGATACAGCCTTGGCAGGTGACGATGGACAGCGATGAGCTCTGTGCTGCACGGCTGTGAAGTACCAGGATGCTGAGAGTCTGGGAGTGAAAATTAACGTTTGATTAGCATGGCCCGGCTGTGGGCGGTCTCCTCGCATCAGCCCGCAGCCCGGGCTCTCTCACCTTTTTGTAGACCGCCCGTTGGCTCACCTCCATCTACCCCAGCCACCTTCACCCCCACTATCCTGCTCCTTTTCAGGTTTTTCTAGTCCGAGTGCTTCTTTACATGGCTTTTTTTTTGATGTTTCAAAAGAAGCGTGGAATGTGCTAGACCTTTCATTTTCAAATGTGCTTTTCCGGCTTTGATGCTTCATCATAGCAAAGAGTTGGGAAGACCAGGTGAAGGGGAAATGGGGGTTCGTTTGGCTCTCTCCTGGGCTGATGAATAACCTCAGCTCTGCTACAGTTTCCCATCTGTGTCAAGAATGTGGGTTAAACAGTATGTCTTCACTTCCCTTGACTTTTCAAGACACCTGCCAAGTTGTTGCCTAGACACCTGACAAAATATAGGCCTCCGATTCACGCTCGCCCTAGATATGAAATGGCATAATCCTCGGCTGAACAGTGTAGCCACGTGAACTTCTATTTTTTTTTAAATCATCTCTCTTTGGCCTATTGAGGGTTAGGTAGCCTGTGTGTGGCTCTCTGGACACCTGTCTTTTTCTGTTTGGCCACCCACACAGCCATCTCCCTTTTGCCCGGGAGTATTAAAAGCTTCGTCCTTTTGGGAAGGAATAGCCCCCAAAACGGTTGAGAATGTGTGAAGGTTTGCACTGCTCTGAAGTCTTGATCTCTGGAACATCACGTTTCAAATTGCAGGGGAAACAAAAGGCYCCCCTCGTGACAGTCAGAAATGGTACATTTTGTTCTGAGAACCTTGGACGTGCTTAAGCTATCCTCGACAAGGTCAGCCAGAGATTAAGATAGAAGAACAAACCCATTAAAAATCCACGCTGTGTTGTCAACAGTATTTATTTAAAATTAACCGGTAAACATGAAAAATTTAAAAAGCCGGCCCAGCACGGTGGCTCACACATGTAATCTTAATATTTGAAAGGCTGAGGCAGGAAGATGGCTACAAATTTGAGGCCGGCCTAGGCTGCAGACTTAGACTTGATCTCAAAAAACCAACATGTCCAGTTACTTGCATTTTTTTCTGGGATTTTTATCACCATGGAAAAGGGCAGTTCTGGACCACGCCTTGCAGAAACTTGCCTCCACTAAGGGTGGTTAGATTGTTTCCTGGAGACGATAAGAACATACTATTATTGACCCGTGAAGCCTTTTAGTCGAACAATTGTAATCTCACGTAGCATACCACCGAGAAGTTAAACCAACAATTAGAACTAGAGGTAAAAGATCAGTTGACCCAAAATCCTCGGAGGCTAATAGAGTTTTGACTGTCATCAAGTGGGACTTTTACTGTTCCTCCATTAGGGTTCCTCCAAATTCAGCGAGTCTTTCTGTTACCTGGAAAAGACAATGGTTCATTTGTCTTCTAGGAAGTTGAGAAGAGCATCCTCCAGACTAGGAAAGGACAGCCCAGTCTGGTTACCTCAGGAAAATACACAGCGCTTATGCTAACTCTCACTGTTTTCCAGGCACCCTGTGCGAGAGTAGGACAGAATGGAAATGGGAGACTTCTATTCATTTTACTCCTAGGTGGAAATATTCTAAGGGTCTTAATTTCATGAGGGCCTAGTAGTAACAATTATATCAATTTAATAAATGTGGCTAGGAAATATGTGCAGAAAACTTGGAGTGGATTAGATGGTGCAGATTCGTGCTGGAGAGTCTGGCATCCTTTCTGTAGTGTATCCTCTCAAGGCAGAGAGGATATTTATTTCTAGATCCAGGCCTCTGGGGCATGGACCCTAGCTCATTTAGATGGAATTCTCTTCTTAATTAAACTGCCAAGCAAGTTGTTCTGGACTGTTGTACTGTTAACTTTGGGGGGGGGGACATTTACTAGTGCAAAGATTTTCGTTGCATTTCTAAGTTATCTTTAAATTCTTTATCATTTGCTAAGAACCAAGGTTCATGATTATGACACAACATAGAGCAGATAAAATGCCCTTCGGAGAGATAGACTCCGCCACTTTGTAGCTTGGTACATCACCCCTTACCTCTCAGAATCAGAGATGCAGAATGTGGACTAAAACACCATAACTCTGGATGGGAATGTCGCTGCCAACCCATGAGCTGGCTTGAAACGTATAAAGAGGATTTAACACTTGGGCTTCTGGCTCAGTCCATCCCATGCTGAATGAGTGAGCTAGCCTGCGTTCCCTACGTGCTTCCAGGAATCCTACTTAAAGCAAAGCACAAATTAGGATCTAAGAGTGAACGAATACTGGCTGAAACCCAGAGGTCAAATATTTAAAAATGAAATATTAGATAATTTTAAAAGTCTATTCAAATTCCGTGTGAAACACTGCCCCTGAGATGTGGCTGATTCCACATACCTTGGGTTTTCCAGGCTGTACGCTGAGAGGCAAATGTGTGTAGTAGTGTGAGGGTCTCCTTTATAAGTGTATAGTCCTTAAAACAGCAAGATGCGCTCATGTCGTAGCTGAGTCAAACCTTTCAGAGAACACAAAGCAAAACACTAAGCCCTTCTTTCACCTGCCTTTGCCTCTAACGGTTTTTCTTAGAGGAAGCAGCTGACACTAGGGTGTACATCTATGCATCCTTTTATAGGAACTAGCATATGCTCTCATATACTATGCACACACATGTAAACTTCTTCAGAGAAATAGAGCTGGAAAAATGAATATACTTTTAAAGTGGTTTTGTGGGATTGGGTTGYGTGATTGCTGAGGTAGAGAAACCTACATGCTGAGTACTTGGGAAGGCCAGTGCTGAAGTGCACTGACATAGGAGCTAGAGAGCCAGTGATCAGATGCATTAGAACCATGAACACCAAGGCGGGAGGACAGATGCGGTGGTATGAATAGGAATGGCTCCCATAGACTCATGCCTTTGAATGTTTGGCCCATAGGGAGTGGCACTATTAGCAGACAAGGCCTTGTTGGAGTAGGCCAGAGTAAGCAGTTAGGCAGAGAGAAGGTACATCCTTGTACATTTTTTTTTCTGCTGTAGCCGTTTGTTGAGGTCATACATACTGGACAAAGAGACCCTCAGTGTGTGTGTGTGTGTGTGTGTGTGTGTGTGTGTGTGTGTGTGTGTTTGTATGTGTGGGTGAGAGTGATTTGGGGATATATGCAGATAATGCATGTGTGTGTATGCGTATGTGTGTGGGAGGGCGTAGAGGACAGAGGGTAGTCTCAGAATATCCGGAGCACATAAGACACCATCCATCTGCTAATCTTGTTTTTGTTTGTTTGTTTTTAAATTTTATTTTATGTATGTGAGTACATTGTCTCTGTCTTCAGACACATCAGAATAGGGCATTGGATCCCATTTCAGATGGTTGTGAGCCGCCATGTGGTTGCTGGGAATTGAACTCAGGACCTCTGGAAGARCAGTGAATGCTCTTAACTGCTGAGCCATCTCTCCAGCTTCTCAGACTTGGTTTTTTTTTTTAAGCCTTGAGCTCACAGTGTAGACTAGTTAGACCCAAGAACTCACATTTTTGTTCTTCCCCAGAGCTGGGCCTCTAAGCCCAGCATGCCACTTTTAATATGGGTTCTGGGGGTTGAACTAAGGTCCACACAGCTTTGAAGAGAAGTACTTTGTTGACTGAATTATCACCCTATATCTTAGGAACAACTCTTCTCTCCATCTATAGACACAAAGTTCATCTCTTCTAAAACTTCCTCTCAATAATGCCTAGAAAACATCCTTTTTTCCCTTTTTTTCCGAGACAGGGTTTCTCTGTGTAGCCCTGGCTGTTCTGGAACTCACTCTGTAGACCAGGCTGGCCTCGAACTCAGAAATCTGCCTGCCTCTGCCTCCCAAGTGCTGGGATTAAAGGCRTGTGCTACCACTGCCCGGCCCCTAGAAAACATCCTTATATACATTTCTGCAGGTCCATGATTCAATCAGCTTCACATATGGAATTAGATACCACAATACAGGCACTTTAAAATATATGAAATTATATACATAGATTGTTCGGTGACTTGCAACTTGCTTAAAAAAATTAAAATTGTCTATAGTTTTCTATTGCTCTCTTTAAAGGCACCTTGTTCATTTTTTAAACTGTAATATTCCACAGCATGAAAATGGCATCATTATTTAACATTCCTTTTTTGGTAATAAGTAAGATTGACTTCAGTTTTCTTTAGCTTTCAAAACAATTATAAAATAAATGCCAACGWGTACATGCATTTCCACACTTAAACAAGCACATCTTCAGGATAGATTCTTAGAAATGAGGCGCTTTCTCAAAGCCACGTGTGGGTTAATATTCAGCTGGTGTGTACTGGAGAACCTCTACTGACAGATCCTCACCAGCAGGTTATGGTAGACATCTGTGCCCACTGAGGACACAATGAATTTCACCCCTCAGATTGCCTTCTCTGGTAGTTAATGTTAACTGTCAACCTGACAGAGTCTAAAGTCACCGGAGAGAAGGCCCCTGGTGGGTATGCCTATGGAGGGGATTATTTTGGTTGTGTTAAGGTGAGTAGACACACTCACTGTGCATGGGGCCATCCCTTAGGCTAGGGATCCTTGGCTGTGTGAAGTGGAAAGAGTAAGCTGACCACTAGTGTGTTCCTTATTGTCTTCTGATGTGACCAGCTGTCTGAAATGTCTGCCACCATGACTGTGCCATAGTTCACTGCATCCTGGCACTATGAGTCAGAATAAATAAACCCATTCTCCCCAATCTGCTTTGGTAGGGGTGCTTTATCACGGCAGCAGGACAGGACCAAACAACACTTTCCGAGACTCCATTAGATTGTGCTCTTTTCCAAGCACACAAGAAGACTATAGCTTGCTTCCCTGGTTGTACTTTAGCTGCATCTTTGTAAACTGGGGGTGATCTGAGAAATGAAGACGATCTGTAACGAGTTGGTACCCAGTGGTTGTGAAGTTTCACTTGTGCGAGATGAGCAGTTGCAGAGCTCTGTAACATAGCATCATGCCTGTGATTCGTCAGTGGCTTAGTGCATCGCTTAAAAGTCTGTAGATCTCGTGTGAACTGTTCTTACTACAATTAGGAAGCCCTGATACTCTACTGAGAAGTTTTGCAGTCCTCTGACAACCAGGGAGATTGTTTATTTTTGTAAGTTTCCAAATGGTTTTAACTTCTGGGACTCTCCTATTCATTTGCTCCCCCTGCTTTCCTATCTGTCTGTTTGATTTTTTTAAGTCAATGAATGTGCTAAAATAGATTTTTTTCTATTACAGATATCATGCCTTTGTCGAAAATGCCAAGGATACCTTTCCCTTTTAATCGCTTGTCTTAGACATTGTAAGGTCTTTCAGTTTTAACAATGTGCTCCAAATTTATTAGCTAACAAGTAAGTTATCTAGTGRACATTTCCATTTTCTGCCTTTCTCAGGGAGGCCTTTTATGTTGTAAAATTATGAAAATGTCTTATTCCTTTTTCTTCTCCCCACACAAGTATGCACGAATTTACCTCTTTATTTCACATGCAGTTTGTAAATGCTGAATGCAATATTTTAGCTCCAGCAGTGCTGCTGCAATCTAAATTTGTATTTTCCTCAAACTAATTGATTTGATTAAATAATTATTAAATAGTCTTATTTATATTATTATTCAATAGTATACATTATTATATATAATATAAATTATACTTATATATAGAAATTATTGAATAGTATAAGTAAGATGGTTCAATAATGACCCTTATTCAGTAGTCTATTTCCTATACTAACGTGAAATACCAAGCCTTTTTTTGTATGTATATGTGGATACATGTGTGTAGACCCATGTGGGGGAGTTTGTACCCTAGAGGGCAGCATCAGTGACTTTCACTTTATTTTGGGGGACAGGGCCATTCATTGAACCTGGACCTCACTATTTGCCTTCCCTGGCTAAACAGCAACGCTCGGGTATCCTTCTGTCTCTGGCTCTCAGCCCTGAGGTTATAGGCAGTCTGTCATGGATTTTGTATGAGTTATGGGGATTTGAATTCAAGCCCTCATTCCTACACTTTACCCTCTTTGCTATTCCTCAGCTCAAATGTTGACTTCATTATGAACTTTATAATTACAGAATCCTCCCTCCACCGCACACCCGTGTGTTTGGGTTTGTTTCTGGACTGCTATCTGCAGGCTCGTTTTAACTCTCCCCAGTCTTTCTTAGCAGACGACTTCAGWGTGTTTCTCTCTCACATAAGACAGTACCTCTAAGTACTTGGTGCTAAGCTGTGTTTCATATGGTTTCATATGTGTTTAATTCTGACTTCATCTCTAAATGCTTAATGTTAGAGATTCCTCAACATACTTGGGTTTTCTAGCTTTCAAGACATAGACTTGCAATAACCGATGATGCTGGTCCTTCTGCATTCTGTATGAATTCCCAGTATGACATTATGTGGCTTTCTATGCTGGAGTATCTATCTGCCTGGTACTTTCTTACCTCCCAGCCCACTGTGTGTTCCAGGATGATCCAGCACTTACTTACACCAAACCATGCCATTTTTTAATGTCTTTGTGTATGTGACCTTAAATTCCTTGCTTTAGAATTTTCAGTGTCTAACTCCATTATAAATATACAAAGCAGAGGCTTAAGGCCTTACCTTAATGGCGCAGAGAATCTGTAAAGTCCTTGTAACTATTATAGCAACACTTTTTCCATTTGAGAATGTTAAATATATGCCAATGTGTGTATCTGTTGGTTATCAAATTCTGAAATAAGGCCATACTTTCTAAAGGAGAGATCCCCAATGGAAAGATATAAATAAAAAATTTTTCATTCAAATGATGAATTTTTCCTCAAGTCAACACAACTGATTTATGTGTACATGTCTTTTTGTGAGCATGCGTTTGTTGTAGAGTCAGAAGAGAAAACCTGTGAGCTTCTTTAGAGGTGAATAGCATTAATTGTATTCTCTCTTCCTGGTTTAAGTGAAGAATTAATGCATGTTCTAGGGTAGATCCAGCCAGAGACATTCACATGCCAAATATCTATTGCAGAAAAAAAGTCTTTTTTTCCCCAAGGTGATTCCTGTGTGATTGCTCTTCTCTCTCTCTCTCTCTCTCTCTCTCTCTCTCTCTCTCTCTCTCTCTCTCTCTCTCTCTCTCTCTCTCTCTCACTTAGCATGTGGACTACTGGAATTGATTATTTTGACTGACTTAACTTAGCATTATATCAATAGAGTGAGACGATTTGCTTTCTCTGCTGTGGCATTGACCGAATCCACAGGCTGTTTTGGTGCCTGAGAAAAAGGCTGAGTGTCTTTAATCCATGGCTTCCCTGTTGAAGACTAGTCTGTGTCACAACCTTAGTCTGGAACATTGATATTCATGTCAATGAAGTTGCTAATTCTCATCTAGTTACCTGGGGACAATCCTCCTGTCTCTGCTCTAGTGACTCACAATAATCTGGTCAGTCTTGGGTTTTTTTTTTAATTCAAACACTGTCCATAGGTATTAGTCAGTCCTATGTATATGCTATAGCATTTATACAATTACGCACTGGAAGAAAATGATAATTTGACATATGAACCAAGAAAATAGTTTAGAAAAAAGTTCAGATGAATCTTTCCTTCATCAACAGTCACATTAAACACAATACAGTCATCTCACTTAAAATCGGAGATTTGTTTTATTTGAGAAGAAATACTAACAGACAGGGTTCTGAATGTACAGCCGGCCGGCCAGCTAGCTTTCTGTTAAATGGGGTGCAATTGTCACACTTACAATCTGTGCATGGTCTTCATTCCTCACTGCAGGTAGTATGGATGCAGATGTGAGGTCTTCTTAGCAACCACACTGGTGTATTTTGTAAAATAAAAAAAAATCAGAGGGAAAGGTTTATACAGTAGATGTTACTATCTTGTCTTCAAGCGTGTTGGCTCTCCTAGACCTGTTGTTCCACACAATTGTGAGATACCTGGCTTGGATTCTGGGAATCAAACTAAAAAGTTCTTCTTGAACAGTACAATGTGCTCTTAAGCACTGAGCCATCTCTCTGGCCCCAGGCCTGAGTAGTCCTGAGAAAGTATCCTTTGCTTTGAAGTCTGGGTTTGTGATCTACAAGTATCACGTATTATACAGAGACATGGATGACAGAGTCTTAATAAATTGTGACGACCCCTTGTGAACTTCTCTTGGTCAAAAATAAAGTGCCTGTCTGGTTGTGAGCTCCTTAAGGAGCGAGACGGCAGGATGCCGGTGGACTCTTACTGCTTGGTTCAAAGCTGGGTGGATATTTACTCCTCAGATGAGGCAGCACCACTGAAAAGTACTGAGTAGTAGTTACCCAGCCCCAAGCATGGGCTCATGCCTTTGTCATTTGAGCAGGTCACAGTTTCATGTTACACATGAAAAACCTGAACCAATGGGTTCACATGATTTGCTGCTATGTGGYAGAGCCAGATTTGAAGCTCAAGGCCTTTCCCATCTTATTCTAAGTTTACTGTCAAATCCATAACTCGACAACTGCAGATAGATGGAGAAGATAAATCACCAGCAAGACGCCGCTAAAATAAAATAATGTTGACTGATTTAAATGAAGAATGGGGCTGGCAGACACATTTCCCTCCAGTCCAGTCACCTRAGTGTCAGGGATGGTTCTGTCTTATCTCTCTTCCTTCCTGTGTCTTTCCCCTCATGCCACTGGTTCCATTTGTCAGTGATATGTTAACTGAACTTCCCCTAATTCCGTATGCTCATGAGAAGGAGTGAGCACCATGCCTTGTAAACTAATAGGTATCCAAACAGCAAGGGGACGGGAGGCTAATAGGTAAGGCGTGGGAGGGAGATAGAAATGATCTTTGAAAACCGAAGTGAATTGTGGCGGTACTCATTATCTCTTGATGAGAAAGAAATTAGAAACTGGATATTCCATTTATAACTCCGAGTGTCCCACACAGAAGGGATTAGAAAGCCACACTTGTTCTCTAATTTCACACAGCCTCTTTCTCCAATCATCTACTCAGAATTGATTTGCTTTGTTATTTTTTCCTCATAGTTAAATGATTCTACACAGAGCCCCAGAAGCTTTCAATTTGGGATTTATCTCATAAAGGAATCAGAGCAAAAGAGTTACCTGCATTAGTCTCTCAAGGCAACAACTTGATTTAGGAGAAGGAAAAAAAGATTATGTAAATTATGTTGATACAAATATCTATGTTTTTTCATACGTGTAACTATTCCTGTGGCTAGCATCTCACGTTTCAGCACTTTCAGATGTAAATATTTTCCCCCTGACCTGGTATAAATATGTTTTCAGTAGCACGGAGGTATATTTGGCTTTAAAAGCGGTGACCTCTCATTAATGGGTTCCCTGAAAGACACAGCAAAAGAGAGAGTGGGAGGGAGTGGTGGTCTGTTTAGTATTTATCAGGCTGCTCCTGTGTCCCCACTGGGGTCCCCAATGTGGCTGTCTCTGCTCTCACCACATTAATCACTTTCTCCTTTAAATTCAGGAGCATCATGCTTGGGTGTCCAGGGTCAAATGCAAGATAAAACAATGAGAAAGTCAATTATGGAAAATAAGCCTGGGATAGAAAGTTAGAGGAAGCTTCGTGGTGATTTTGGCAGCAGTCTGTAAAGGCGGCCTGCTTTCAATTTACATCATTAGAAGCAACTGTATTTATAACCTCGATTAGGAAAAAA
>BDUI01000899.1:76715-87582 GCA_002335545.1 Apodemus speciosus
CATCTCATGGCTTAACTGGAGTAGGCTCCAAAGACCTTGTGCTGGGAAGAATCTCTCTGTTTGGAATCTGGACTGCAAATAAATCCTGGTTTGCTCAGAGCCATGACACATCCATGCCTATATCTGATCCAGTTCTTTGAGCTGTAAGTAACAGAGCCTCTGGTTCCATCTGTTTGTGGCAATGAAGACACAGGACATCTCTCATGACCTGTGACCTTGGCTTATCCATTCAAGAATTCGATAGAAAAAGACAGGATTGTTTCTGCCTCTAGAGTTAACTCTAGTCTTTATCTAGCAGAGGGGAACAAAACAATCACAGTGAGACCTTCTCCTCCAACCACGAATAGCTCCCATTAAGTCCAGTTTAGTTAACCGTCATGAGCATTGTCTCAAAACAGTTGTCCCAGAAAATGGAGCAACCAAGAACTAAAGTCACTGTGGGAAGAAATATAATAATTAACAAAACATARAAAAGTGTTAGAAGAAACTTTAAAAAATGATGAAGGCTTGATAGTTTTGGAGTCTATTTTGTTTATTGGGTACAAAGTTCTAGGGTGAGTCCTCACAGTTCCAGTGTGAGTCCTTTGTCCGCCATCTTTCTTTTCCTTAGCACTGTACAAGAAACAACAATTCACATAATGTAGGGGACTAGATTCCAGCTTGCCACCTTTTTCCCTGGAGGTGGTTCAGGATGACAGGCAAGTGGATAATTATTTTGCCTCTCCTCTTCCTCTCTTGAACTCCACAGAACACTTGAAAGTAAGCTCCTGGGAACGCAATGTGATTTGACCTAGCCCTGATCATTAACACTGACAATCTTGCAGAACAGTGAACTGTTGGCAAGGAGAGTGGGGCGCAGTGGRGGCAGGGTTGAGGGGTTGTAAGGAAGGAGAGGTTTCCTGGTTTATGCAGAGGAGCAGCCTTTCCAGCCAAACACTCATGAGAAACCTCAGAGCAGCATCAAGGCAGGGCAGGCACAGAAACTAGACTAGAGACTTCCGGCTTCTGGGTGGGGGCAGGGAAGGGGAGGTATCTGACTGCTCAGTCGCTTATTTGCRAAGTGAAGACCTCTTGAACCACAGTCTATCAAATTGTCAGGGTTTTGTTGGTTGGTTGGTTTGTTTGTTTCCCAGAAGTAAAAGGAATCTGTCACTTCTCCAGGGGATAAAACAGCCCTGGCTGATGTCTAATGATATGTTTTAAGAAGAAATTTAATTAAGGTCATGGACTTTGTCATATTTTGTGAAGCTTCTAGCTTTTACTCAAGAAAACCCACACAGGGTGAGCGTAAAGTGCCCCGCGTGTTTTGTTGGAGGATGTTGGTGTAAATGGCTGCTCTTTGATGCTACACGGTGTGAAATTTTGATACAGACATCTTGATAATGTCTGAATTCTCAACTTCCTTACAAGCGTTTGATGCCTTGCCATCAAGTGAGTGACAGCTGGTGGCATAGGGCAGGAACAGTAAACAGGGCAGCTTCCGGAGTTGCCTTCAATAAGTCCTTAGATGTAAGGAATTTCGTCTCTTTCAGGACTCCATTGGTTGTTGCTCACTTAATTCAGCGGTCTGATTCCAGGGCTGCACAAACCTGTCAATCTGGATTCTTGGTTTATGTCTGTCAGAAGTGTACAGTCATTCCCCATGAGACTCTCCACAGCTYTCCTTTAGTCACTAAGGAGAATTGAGGCTGTGCTGGACTTGTCACATTTTAAGCCATCTATGTTTTGCTTTTATCCTGGTTCTCCTCTGTCTTAACGCAKCAGTCAGAGTTATCCTGTTCAAAAATAAGYCATTTGATATCACTTTTCTGTCAGAAACCTTCTGGTAGCTTCCTGTGTCCCCAAATGAAAGTCAGAGAGTCTTTGCTTTAAGTCACAAGTCTTGGATGACCCCCCCTCCTCCTCTCTACCTCTCTGGTGTCATTTGTCCCTTCCTTCATTCTGTTTGCTTCACATTTGTCACAGTGGCAATTGTGCTACTGGGATTCCTGCCTCCTCAGACCCTTGGTATTTTCTGACCCTGCTGTTTAGGGAGTTTCCTTCATGGCTGTACTGTGGGATGCAGAMCAGTTTCCCTAGGTCTTTACTTGAAAGTTGCCTTCTCACCAAAGTCACCTTTCCTGGAAATCCCAACAAAAGTGTCTCCTGTTACCCCAACAACTAATACTCCATCTTCTCTATCACCCCAACAACTAATACTCCATCTGCCTGTCACCTTAACAACTAATACTCTATCCTCCCCATCACCCCAACAACTAACACTCCATCCTTCTCTTCATCCCCAACAACTAATACTGTCCTATCCATTGCCCCAACAACTAATACTCCATGCTGCCCATCACCTWAACAACTAATACCCCATCCTCTTCTCTGGATAAGGTTTTTGTATGAGTTTTACTATTTGTTTTGAAAATTGTCTTCCCATCAGAACATAAACTCACCAAGAAAGGATATATTTTCCTGTCTCCCTACCCTTATCCCATATCCAACAACCAAAGATGCCCCCACGCCACTGAAGATTTTCACATCAATCCTGCTAAATGCTTTGTTCTTTCAGCCATCGTCTTGTCAGCCTTCATTTGCCTAGAGCCAAGTATTATGCTGAACACGTTTACAACAAAAAGGAGCCAGAGAAGGGGGTCTCTAACCTCATAGAATTTAAAATCAGAGTGAAAAGAAGGAATTAAGCAAGTGTCCATTTCATGCAGTGAAATTTGAATTTCTTATAGCTGAATTTTACAGCATTGACAATTCTTAAGTGACACAGCGAAGATGAACACCCAGCAGCTGGAAATTAAAACGGTAACCCCTTCCTTTATGTGATGCTGGAGTGAAGCTCCCTCCTCTGGAATGCCGTTAATTGTATCTGTTACTGCTTCTTCCAAACGCCCTTCCCCAGGCAGGAGCTGTGCTGCTGTTTGCATCTATTTTAAACTTATTAGATGAAGCTCATCAATCATTATTATCATGGACCAGCTTCATTTGATCTGCCCTTCAAGGACTTCAAAATAAGAATAACAACTATTTTATCTCACATGCCCAAAATTTAAAAGCAACCCTTTAGTTCACGATAGCACAGAAGAATGTGAAAGTGAACTCTCTTGCTAACTGGGCATCTTATCTTCTAGTTCACACCAGAAGTTGTCTTTGAAAGGTTGGGGTGACTATTACATTTCATCTCCTGGCCTTAATTCTGTTTTTCAGCTTGATACTTTTGAATAGGATCAAAATTTAAAATAATGTATCTTCTTTGCAGTCAGTTGTTGCTATGAACTCWGCTTTTGTTACACTGGAAAATTTCAGAGAATCTCCAGTTTTTCAAAACTTTAATTTTATATGTGTTCTATAAAAGGAAATCTAATCGTCAAAAACAGAGTTTTAGACAGACACTGGCTGTTGTCATGGGAGATCATGGTAGATGTTGGTCTGCTCCCGGAACSATATTCCTACTTCCCATGAGCAAAGCTTGTTGTTTTGCTACTGTGTGATGCTATAGACATGAGCCCACAACTTGCTCTCTGGCAAGAACGCAGCAGTGCATTTGGCAACAATCCTGTCATTTGTGTATAAAGCTCGATGTAACAGATGTAAGAAATGAGTGATTTCCAAAGAGTCATTGCTCTCGCTTTGGGCCTGTGGCAGCACATAGCAGTGAGCATGTGCACAGAACTGCCATGACTGTGGTCAGGAAGCTAAAGGTAGGAAGAGACAGAGGCTTAAGTCTCACCATCTCTATAAAGAGCCAGTTCTTCAACAACCCATACGTCCAATAAGCCACATGTCTTAGAGATTCCACATCCTCTCAGCAGCACTGGTCCAGRGATTAAGCCTTCCCACATGGGYATTTCTGGGGTCATTTCAAATCCAAGTTATAGTACAGCTTCATATCACTGTGTGGGCAAAAGAAGACTTTGTTCTACTAGGTCCATGTACTTATACATCCTGATTTGAGGCGAAAGAATTAGRGTGTGGTTATATCTCCCTTTGTTTATTTAATTCTTCCTGAGTGTTGGGCAGGAGGGATCTTTTAGTGCATTCTGAAGAGCAGCAACTCCTGTTCATCGATCAGAGTGGAACTGGATCAGACAGCTAGCTGCAGAATAAAGTCAGGACCCTGAGGGAGGGATAAGCTAGTTGGAAAGTTGAAACCGTGGAAGAAAGACTTTCAGCAGACTGCCTTAGTTTTCCTTCAYGGGAACAGATAGATTCCAGTACCAAACTGGAGCCACCTTTCATTCCTCCCTCTTTTCTCTCTCCTCCCTTTCTACTGGAAATGAACTCAGGGATCTGGAGTGCTAGGCAAGTGCTCTATCACTTACCTRTGACTTCTTCAAAGCACAGTTTATGGTTATGGCTGTCATTATAAGGATATGGTTATGGCTATCATAATAAGCATATCATATAGGTAATGCATTAGTAAACTGCTGCTATAATTCCATGTAACTAACAGTGATTAATGTCTCAGAGAGAAGACTCTATCTCAAAACAAAACCAAGCAAAACAAACCCAACAACAAAGTTGACAGTGTCTCTGGAGGAACAATACCCAACACCAAAGGTTGTCCTTTGGTTTCCATATGTACATGTACAAACTTGTGCATACATCTGTGCACAATTATATACCCTCCCACACATGAACACCCATCTTCCCAATCTCCAACACATGAACATATACACAGCCCTCAGTGAGCTGAATAAAACCATGTGGTATTTCTCACGAGATAACCTGCCAAGAAACTGATCTTTGCTAGACTCAGTGGGACTTGGAGTCAGGCTGAGGACTGAGCTATAGTTTGTCATCTATAGCTTCATTTTTTAAGGCTAACATTTTCATGTATATGCTAGTCAGGACCACAGGTAGGTAGTCAGAAGCCCCAAGGATCTGGAGCATGATRCTTATATCAACTTTGCCAGCATCCCACTGGGTTAATGTGGGTCATGTGACCAAATCCAAGTGAAAGGCTTGTGTAGTAAGGTTTGATGTACCCTAGTCAACGTGTATCAGTGTTTCATGGAATCTCAGATTCCCTTTGTCTCNTAAGAAGAGACTCTCGGTGAGGATTGTTTACTTTGGGTTTGCCTTAAGGCATGTCTGTGGGAGACTGTCTTAATGAAATTGATGTGGGGGGACCTGCCCATTGTGGGCAACACTATTCTCCAGACAGRCACCTTGAAAGGTGTAAGAATGGAGAAGTTGAGTGAAACACAYACAAGCAAGTAAGCATGTGTCCACTCATTCTCTGCTACTGACTGTGCATATAATGTGACTGGTTGTTTGAAGTTCTTGCGTTGACTTTCTCCCAAAGATGGACTGTAACCTAAGCCGAAATAAACCACCTTTCCTACCAGTTGATTTTTTTTGGTCAGACTATTTTTACAGAAAGGAAACTAGGTCAATGTCTAAGTAAAAATATCAACTAAGAAGCTATATGGAAGTATACTGTTTTCAGGAACAGAGGTGTGAGTGAAGATGAATTTTTACAATATTTAGTACAAGATAATATAAAATGCATGGAATACATGAGGCTATCTAGACAGAATACCTGGGTCATGGCAAACTAGAGGCTGGATGTAAGGAAAAACATTACAAATCAGCAAGTGATGCAGAGAAAGAGACATCAATTAAGTAGGAGGTAAATCAGAAGGTACAGACTTAGAGTTCCACATGGGAGAAAGTCTAAATGGGCTGTAAATTGGTCATGTATACATGGGAAAATTAGCTGTGCTGGGGAAGCAGCTCTAGTTCAGAGGAAAGGTACAACTCTGTACTGTGGGAATAGCTTTGTCAGCTCAATCTAGAGTCACATGGAAAGAGAGTCTCCATCAATGATTGTCCAGATCAGTTTGGGGATTGTCTCAATCACCTTAATTGATGTGGGAAGACCCACTGAAGATGGGCAGAACCATTTCCTGGCTTTGAGCTCTGGTTTGAATAGGAGATGAGAAAGCAGAGTATTAAGCATGTATGCATCCATTCATCTCTCCTCTTGACTGTAGATATGATGGAACCAGAGTGTCTGGCTTCTGCTGCCATGACTTTGTCTACAGTGATGAGCTTGTAACATGAAATGGAGAACTAAAGTTAACTCTTTCTCTCTTAAGTTGCTTGTCATCAAGGAGTTTTATCATAGCAACATAAATAAAGCTAGGAGTAGTGGGCATCTCCTCTTCTTCAAAAGACTTCTTGAGTTTTACTCATCCTCTTCCTAGGCAGAGGCATTTCTCAGCTTTTTGTTTACCGTCAGTGTGGCCATATATAAAGATTTAAAGCAGTGACTGGACATGGCATGAATCCTCTGTACAGCGATTCCTAGGATGTGCTCACCATTATGCAGATTGCTAGATCCAGAAATCCCCCTGKACCRTGATGATATTCTCTATGCATGGCAGAATAGACTGATAGAAGAGAGTTCTTCCTGGTGATTTTAGAGAACTGCCCATGTGTCTTTGTCCATTTGCTCTACATGGAAGTTGCTCTTTGTTAAGATAGTTTTATCTTGAAAGCCTAACTCAGATCTAACAGCCTCATTGGCTCTTTTCCCACACTTGGTTTTAAAGATAATTTTATTGTCTTTTCCATGTTGAACAATAAATGCTCTGTGCAAATAAATTAWTTTTTTGTCTTCCCCTTTATAGCACGTATACTTCATTAACTTTAGATTTCAGAATATCATTACACAAGAATGAACAAAGGAGACATTCTTCTCTCATTCTCGACTTTAATGAGAAGGCTGTTACAGATTTAGTATCCGGTGCAGTGATGGCTGTGGAGATTCTTCAAGTTTAGAAGGGAAATAATGACATCTGTTGTACTTTATGGAATTGTTACAAAGGTTAAGTACGCGAGTTAATCTAAAAATGCCATGTAAGTGTGAGGAGTGTTCTGTGTTTGTCTGGCACATTGCTTGCACTCAATCAATGCTTTCAGTGTTATTATTGCTGTTGGTAATTAATAACCTCCTATGCCTAATACCATAAGGAGAACAACTGGGTCCATGGGARAATGAGTTGAATTTACATTTGGGTAGAATCCATTGGTCCCACAGAAATAACTGAAACATGAGAGTTGTTAGCTGGATATATAATACATTGGGTATAATTTACATTTAATAACTTTACATAATGCTTTTTTTCTTTTTAATGTGTTTCTCTTCTTAATTAGACAAATCCCTTTGCTTTGATCTATAAACAAGTACTTAATTACACCTGTGCAAAAGTGAAAATTAGAGGCTATTATCTGGAAAATCAAAACAAACTCAGTCAATAAATCAGAACTGGAGAAATGCTTTNGTCTCCCAAGTGTTCATATTATAGGTGAGTTCCACCATATGTGGCTTAATCTCATTAGATGTTTGAGAGTCTCAGTTCTTCTTGTAAGAACGAAACAATGGTGGAGTCGACTATATTGTTGTAGTTTATATACCTCAGTGAGGTCTCCTGTTTCTAGCAACATCAGAGAATCATGAAGAATGACATTTCCATGTGTGTGGGCTTACACCCCTAACTATGGGAAGATATAGCATGTTCAAGGACTTTAAGGGTCTTTGCTAGGGATCTCAGGTGGATTCTGGAGTGAATGTCTGTTACAGCATACTTGCTGTCATCACAGGGCTGATGGTCAAAGAATCTAGGATGATTTGATATTTAGAATAYTCTTTTCTTTCAGCTTCAGAGTTTATCCTTGAAGATATTGATTTCCAAAAGAGAAGGATCAAGTAATTTTTGCATTGTGTAATTTTCCTTGTTATGCAGGAGGGGATACAATACACATGWAGACTGAGAAGCACTAAGAGCTCATYGGTTTTCTCTTTCCTCCACCTGGCACAGTGATGGAGCTGATTTTGTGAAGATGTGCTCCAGGAGAGCTTAGAGAAATAAATAAAACACTGGTTTCAGTTTTAAGTTTTATTGCATACACAGYCGTAGGTGGGTCCTGACTACCCTAGGTGTTGGAACTGCCATATCTTCAGATTCATCTTATTTTCCCTATATTTTTCCAATACTCTATGTCTTGGTTACTCTAGCTAAGAGTTTATAGCTTTTGACTTCTTTGGGATCCTTTTCTGTTGAATTATCAGAATTAAAAATTATCCATTGATTATACCCTTATTTTAAATATCCTTCCTTTTAATTTTATATTTTTTATTCTAATTTTTTATGGTACTGGGAATTGGACCAGGGACTTCATGCATGCTAGAAAACTACTCTACTACTGAACTTCATGCCCAGCCCTATGTTTCTAATTGTTTTACATTATCTAATTGGATGAACAGCTTTTCAAACTTTATCTCTTTTTAATTTAGATATTGAAGTTATTGATTTTTYATTTGTCTATACTTTATACATTTATTCATTAGCTTTAAGTATCCTTCTAGGYACTAATTTTGTTGACCACATAAATTTTTCTAAATTGTCCTTTCATGGGATTGCAAATTAAGGATTTTCTTTGGGATTCATTGCCTTTGAAGCTACTCTGGGATACTTGTTATTATTAGCTTTAGCTGTCAACRTGACACAAGCCAGAMTAAGAAGAGACTCTCGGTGAGGATTGTTTACTTTGGGTTTGCCTTAAGGCATGTCTGTGGGAGACTGTCTTAATGAAATTGATGTGGGGGGACCTGCCCATTGTGGGCAACACTATTCTCCAGACAGRCACCTTGAAAGGTGTAAGAATGGAGAAGTTGAGTGAAACACAYACAAGCAAGTAAGCATGTGTCCACTCATTCTCTGCTACTGACTGTGCATATAATGTGACTGGTTGTTTGAAGTTCTTGCGTTGACTTTCTCCCAAAGATGGACTGTAACCTAAGCCGAAATAAACCACCTTTCCTACCAGTTGATTTTTTTTNTGTTAGATGTGTGAAATTTTCTTTCTTCTATGTTACTAATAACTACCTTGAATAATTAACTTAAAATGACTTTTTAAAATTAAATTCATCTAGTATAACCATTTACTGAATATATGTTAAGTGCTATGTGCTCTGGTGTGTGTCTGTGTCAACAATAGTAAAATAAATTTGTTATATATTTTCTTGTCTACTAACGTGATTATCATAAAGTCATCTGATCTAAGAAAAGAAATATTATCACATATGCTATGGAGAACAAAAGCATATTAGTCAAAGTTCTTAGTCATATGAGAACTACTGGATGGAAATAGCCTCATTTAAGAATAGCTATTTTGGCTCTCAGGCTCAGAGGTTTCAGCCTGTTTCTGTTGTTTTTGAGCCATTGTGAGGCAGAACAGGTGACATRAAGGTATGACAGAATGCAACTGGCTAGGGAGCAGGGTGAGACAGAAAGGAGCCAGGTCAGGGTACATGTTTTCAGGGTCTACACCGCCCACTTTCCTTCTATGACTATCCCTTACTTCCCATTTTCCATTATAGTAAGTCCATCAAAGGTTTAGTCAATTCATCAAGTCCCATTTCCCATGGTCCGATGACAGGAGACTATCCATTATAAACAATAGACTTTGGAGGAACCTTTCCTAGTCRAACRGTGWCAGGGGTTATCTCATAGATCACAYATCAAATAWCCTTACAACTCCAACTTGAACCCAGAAGGAGTATAAAATTTTACCTATAACTTTTACATAGTATCTTTGCCATCTGATTTTAAACATATTTTGAAATACTATCTAGTAATTAAGGAAGAATTCTAATTTTGTTTTGATATTCTCAAGGTCATTCTATTAGACTCTTTGGTGGTTATTGCCCTCTGTGGGTGGCAGGTATGTTTTTAACACTGTTTGCCTATACTGGAGTCTATTGAATAATTTCTCCCAGATCCATACAGCTATAAGCAAAGTAAAGCAATCTAAATCCAAGCAAATGGCTGCAGGATTCTATCTCTTAAAATATTAGATTACCACACTGTTTATTTAGGAATGTGCCTTCCTCTTCTTGTATCAATTTTCGATACACCTTAGAGCAGGTAAAATTTTCATTAGAACTAAAACTTATATGGGTCTTCTTGCCACATGTCTGGATAAAACTGGAAAATGGCTCATATCCTCAGCATTTAAACTCTCAAAAGAAACTACACACCAWTTTTTTTCAGAGCTGAAGTGAGTTTGTGTGCACAAATGTAGATGCTTGCAAAATTGTTTGATTCTTCAAGCCGATCTTTTCTCGGCTGCTGTGTTGATGGAAATAAATGGTTGAGACTGGATTTTACAGTCCATTTGCACACAGAGGCAATGTATGGATTCAGCCCACATCCAACTATTCTTGGACTCACTTTTATTGCATTCCCCAGAAATGCCTCCAGTGCTTTATAACTATTACACACGATGATATCCAGAACTGACCAGTGCTTTGGAGGTAAAATTTGGCTCAGGATCATGATMCTTTTGAGCTTACAGCAAAATTACATTAGTTCCTGCTCTCGTCCACCCATTTCTGAATCGTAGTGCAAGCCCATAGATCATCTGTCTTCTGTTCTCTTCTCTAGGTCTTTTGTGTCACTACTGACTTCTAGGGGCTTGGGATTATTTTACCTGAGATATATTAACTTTTCTTCGTCCATAGCACGATATAATTTTCTATTTCCTTCTTCATGTATCAAGACCACCTCTGTATTTGCAATAACTTTTAGTATGCATCTGTAGTTTTTATTCTCTTCACAAAAATATAATATAAAACATTAATTGTGGTGGACTTGTTCATGCAGCAACTTTCTTARTCTGAATTTGCTCCAAACTTAGTCATTTTTTGGACCAAAAAAATTAGAATATTTGCTCAGTTCTTTGATTCATTGGGCATCTTCTATGTACATGGCATGATTTAACTGGGGACATAAATATGAGTTATGGGGCTGTGGTAGCTCTAAAACTGCAGATTGACTTGTGCCTCTGCCTCTTCAGT
>BDUI01000900.1:116781-128022 GCA_002335545.1 Apodemus speciosus
ACTACTTGAGGACCCAGCTATACCTCTCCTGGGCATATACCCAGAAGATGCTCCTACATGTAATAAGGACACATGCTCCACTATGTTCACAGCTGCCTTATTTATAATAGCCAGAAGCTGGAAAGAACCCAGATGTCCTTCAACAGAGGAATGGATACAGAAACTGTGGTATATTTACACAATGGAGTACTAGTCAGCTATTAAAAATAATGAATTCATGAAATTCTTAGGCAAATGGATGGAACTAGAAATTGTCATCCTGAGTGAGGTAACCCAATCACAAAAGAACATACATGGTATGCACTCACTGCTAAGTGGATGTTAGCCCAAAAGCTCAAAATAAACAAGTTACAATTCACAGAACACAGGAAGCTTAAGAAAAAGGAGGACTTAAGTGAGGGTGCTTTGGTTCCTCTGAGAAAGGTAACAAAATACCCACAGGAGCAATAAATATGACAAAGTGTGGAGCAGAGACTGAAGTCAAGGCCACCCAGAGATTGTCCGACCTGGGGATTCATCCTATAAATAGTCACCAACCCCCTGACACTATTATGGTTGACAAGAAGTACATACCAAAAGGAGTATTCCATGGTTGTCTCCAGAGGGGCCCTGCTTGAGCCTTACACATACAGAAGCAGATGCTAGCAGCCAACCATTTGTATATGGGTGTAGGGTCCCCAATGGAGAAATTGGAGGGTAGTCTGGAGGAGCTTAAGGGGTTTACAGACCCATGGGAAGAACAAGGATGTTTGCCACCCAGATGCCCCAGGCTTCCCAGGRACTTGACTAAACCATCAACAAAGTAGAACACATGGTTCCAGCCAAAAATGTGGCAAAGAAATGCCTTGTTGAGCATCAGTRGGAGGAGTAGTCCTTGGTCAGGTGAAGGCTCAATAGATGCTCCAACAAAGGGAAATCAAGGGGGGAGGTGGGAGTGGGTCAGGTAGAGTGGCGTATACATGGAGGCAGGGAGGGGGGAAACCAGGAAAGGTTTTACCATTTGAAATGTACTGAAGATTATATTCAATAAAAGAAAAATATTCTATCAAAATTTTGAAAATATTTTCTGTGTCTTTGACCTGAGTTTCTTCTCCATCCTCTTTTTTCTTTTCCTCTATTGTTCTTATTTGTTCCTCTCAGGGTTACTCAGAATTCCTGGATGTTTTATGCCTGGAGTATTTTATATTTACTATTTTGTTGACTGGGGTATTAATTTCTTCTATTTTGTGTTCAATGCCTGAGATATTTTTCTTTTTCATATCTAGTTTGTCCCCAGTCTGAGTTCCCCTTGTTGATTCCAAATCTACTTTCATGTCTTGTACTGTTTTCTTCATTTCATTCTAATATTTATGTGTGTTTCCAAAGATTTTATTCACAGATGTGTTCATTCTTCTTCCAGGTCCTTGAATGTGTTCGTCATAGGTATTTTGAAGTTCTTGCTTTTTTTCTTTAGCTATGTTCCATTTTCAGGGCCTACTGTTGTAGCATTGCTGGATTCTGGTACAGACATATTGTGTTGGTTGTTTTTATTGTATTTTTGTATTTGTGTCTAGACATTTGGGTTTGGGATAATTGTGATTCTAGGTGTTGATATTTACTCTTGTCTTTGTTGTTTGGGTCTTTGTTGTGTGGGTATTCTGCTTCTTGGTTTCTTTTGCCTCCTCTGGATCTTAGGAACATTCTGTGCCTGCGGGTTCCCTGGCAGGGAGTACTTGCTTCTAAACCCCTACCAGGTGTGGTAGAACTTATTTTTAGTAATTGGGATGACACAAAGGAATGGGGATGTGCTATAAGGGCAGGGAGATGACCACACGAAAAACAAAAGCTGCACCTGCCATGAAGTTTGGGTGAGTCTCCAATAGGTGACCTCAGAGAGGGAAGCTCTGGCAAACAATCTGCTACAGGACTGTATGAGACTGGAAAACTGGAATTGGAGGACTGGATGGAGAGTGAAGATTGCTTACCTGATTCCCAGGCTGGAAGAAGGAAGGCTTGCTCTGCCAAGAGGATTTGGAGAGTCCCTAGAGGATAAAGCATTGCAGATTTTTAAAACTAATATAGTAAAAATGGTCATCCTACCAAAAGCAATCTACAGATTCAATGCAATCACCATCAAAATTTCAACATAATTATTCACAGAATTTGAAATATTCTGCTTCATGTGGACACACACACACACACACACACACACACACACACACACACACACACTAGCTAAAATGATCCTTAATAACAAAAGGACTTCTGGTGGCCTCACCATCTCCAACCTCAAATCGTACTACAGAGCTATAGTAATTAAAACACAATGGAATTGTCTTTAAAAAATGCACATTGATCAAAGGACTGAGTCAAAAAGCTATACACCCATGGACACCTGATTTTTGATAAAGAGGCCAGAAATACATACTGGAAAAAAGATAACATTTTCAACAAATTATGCTATTTAAACTGGATGTCTGCATGTAGAAGAATGCAAATAGATTCATATTATGTCTGTATATAATATTTAACTACAAATGGATCAAACGGAATCTGATAAAAGAGAAAGTGGAAAATAGTCTTAAATTCATGGTAAAGAAAAATACTTTCTGAACAGATCACTGTTAGCACAGATACTAAGTACAACAATCAATAAGTGGGACCTCATGAAACTAAGGGAAACTCATGAACCTTGTAAAACAAAGGACATGGTTATTTGGACAAAGCAGTGGAGTACAAACATTTTTACCAGGTACACATGATGTAGAGTGCTAATATCTAAAACATACAAAGAACTAAAAAAAATGAGCATCAAGAAAATAAATAATCCACCTAAAGGTACCACAGATCTAAGCAGAATTCTCAAAATATGAAGCACAAATGGCTGAGAAGCACTTAAATACACATTTACCATCCCTAGCCATCCAGGAAATGCAAATCAAGACTTCTTCGAGATGTCCCCTTATACCAGTCAAAATGACCTAAGATCAATAAAATGAGTGACAGCTCATGCTGGGAAGCATGTGAAGCAAGGGGAACACTCATGCTTTGCTGATGGGAGTGCTAAATTATATAGCCACTGTGGAAATCAGTGTCACGTTTCCTCAGGAAAGTGGGAATAGATCTACCTAAAGATCCAGACATCCCATTCATGAGCACATACCTTCAGGACTCTATATCCTACTAGAGACACCTGCTCAACAATGTTCATTGCTGCTCTACCCATAATAGACATATGATAAGTAACTGAACCTTTGAACCTGTAAGCTACCCCCAATTAAATGTTGCCCTTATAAGAGTTGCTTTGGTCACAGTGTCTCTTCACAGCAGTGACATCCTAACTAAAACATGCCTAGAAGTCTAGCAATTGAAGAATGGATTTTAAAAGATGTGGCACATTTACACAGTGGAAAATTTCTCATCTGTTAAAAGAAGCATAAAAATGGCAAGTAAATGGATGGAGGCAGAAAAATATTCTTCCTGAGTGAGACGAGCCAGACTCCAAATGGCAAACATGGTATCTATTTCCTTAAATGTGGGCATTAGCTATTAAGCCATCTATATACATATACATATAGCAGGCTATAATACATATATCAAGAGTGGTTAGACATAGAATGAAGGACTAGATGTTGCCATGCTCCCAACTTGAAGACAATGGACTGCACCTCTGAATCTGTTAGCCAGCCCCAATTAAATGTTGTCCTTTATAAGACTAGCCTTGGTCATGATATCTGTTCACAGAAGTAAAACCAAACCAAGACATGCACCAAAAATAAAATAAAAAGCATGTAAGGGTATAAGGACACAAAACCTAAAAAGAGCCACAGCAATTTTCCCTTGTAGAATATGTTCAGGAATCGGCATGCCCTGCCTTGCAGCATCTAACAGACTATAGCAATGAAAATAGCTGATCAGAACAGACTCGGGAAGCCAACCCTACTACTCATTTGGACATTGATTTTTTTTTAAACAAAGRTATCAAAGTAATTCAGTGGGGAAAAGGAACCCTTTCAGCCAATGGCTTCCGAACGACTGGATATCAGCTGTCAACTGTGAGAGGAAACCGGCCATCCCTTCTTCTACTCGCACAGAAAAGAAAGGATTGCAGATGCATCACACCATGAAATCAAAATCCATGCTTATAAAATGTTAGAAGTGCAGTAGTATTTTTGTTGTTGTTGTTCTTTGACTTGGCAAAAGATTTGTAGTTTGAGCATGAAAAGAAAAACCGTAAGTTGAACTTCAGTGAAATAAAAACTGATTTTCAATAGGAAAAGAGTGAAAAGACATGATTGAGTAGGGGAAATATCCCAATGTGACAAAAAAAAAGGCTAGAGGTCAACACAAACCCTGTTTGTGGATTCAAACAGGGTTCCATGGACCACTCTCAGAAAAATATTTCAGAGAGAATGAAGACCCAGAAGTGTCTGAATCTGCCCTGTGGTTCCATGGATACAATCCTGGATACACAGGGCTCACCAAAGGAGAGAGTGCAGCTGCATGCTGCATGCAGGAAGATGCAAGCAGGAGCCAGTGACTTYGAAGGACAGCAAAGAATATGAAGGTATTTGAGGGAGTGGTGGAAACATTCTACTGTCTTGATAGGGGATACAACACATGACACAGTATTGATGTACAGGCAGTCTTCACACACATGAACATGTATTCCTTAAGTGAGAACGTGTCTAAAATGTCTTTCAAGAAAAGCCTTCAGAATCCATTTGAGGTTAGCACCCAACTAGGGTTTTAGGAGGAAATAAGTCTAAACACCAAATAAAAACTTTGGGCATCACAAGCTCAGAACCCCAGGAAGTTCAAGATGATTGTCTCCAACACAAAGTAGTCCAAGACCCAAAAAATACTCCTAGACTTTACATGTCTGTGAACAAAGTGCAAGAAGTCCACTTCTCAGCATCAATCAACATTGATTGATTCTGTTTCTTCTATAAAGATTGTTACTATCAACTCTGAGACAGACTTAAGTTTTATTTGTTGTCACTTTAATGGCTGACTTGATTGCTATAGTTTTGGATTCTTTGCATACCTAGTGGCAAATCCATACTTAGTATAATATACATTTGCCAAAATTCCTCATTTTCTATCTTTACCCATTAATGAAGTTAATTTTAAATAAAACATGCCTATTTCTATTATCTAAAACTTAGATACCATGGTTGTAGAGATGGCCCAGCAGTTAAGAGCAAATACTACTATCAACATTGGGTCCCAGAACCTATATCAGGCAGCCCACAAGCACCTGTAACTCCAACTACAGAGGATCTGACATACTTTTCTGACCTTCACGAATATGTGTACTCATGGGTTCATACCTCCACAAGCGCATGTTCAGACATACACAAATTTAAAAATAAAATAAATCTTAAACGAACTATAAATCAATCAATACACCCAAATCTGGGCATGGTAGACTTATCAGCCATTCCTTCTCTTGAGAGTTGTAAGCAGGAGAATTAGGAAATCAAGTCCAACCTGGTTGAATACAGTTAGTAGTAGGTTGAAAGGGAGAAACAAAAGTTAAATATGCTCTCTCTCCATGTTTGTTTAGGAATTAGATATTTGGGTATGCTAGATTAACATCAAATAAATGAATTTGCCTCCAGGTTAAGTGCTTCTATTTATCAGATGTGTTAGGAACCAGACATCTCTTTATGTACATGAACTGTAGTTTTCTAAGTCACTGTGCAATTACAGTCATGACTCTTGGGAGTCAACATCAGATAGAGTGTGCTCCGGGACATTGCTCTACAGGATATTTTTGAGTGTCTGAAATAGTGTCCAGTTTGCTCCTACAAGAAGCAAGCATGCTGGGAAAAAGACACCATACCTCTCCAGGCTTCTTCCTGTTAACAATAGATATCAATCTTTGGCTGCATAATAAAATTTGTCATTTAAGAAAAAAAAAACCATGTTTTGAACTTCTACCAAGTTTCTAACAGTGGTCTGAGGCCAGCTGACTGCGGGCATAGTCTACTGTGACTTTATGTAATAAATACACAGGGAATGGAAAGACATAATCTCTTTGAAAACATAAGGCATCCTTCGGGCTCCTCTAGGCCCTCTGATTTAATGTAATCAATCTGGATTTTGCCTGCTGTGCTTAAGGATTTACTTCTTGCTGCATTTTATTTTGTTAAAGAAATATTTTAAGCAGTTGTACATTTGCATTTGAAAAGAAGCTGTGGATGTTGCAACCCTGCAGGATCCTCTCTGTAATGATCTCCAGAATTACAGAAAGGCTAGCAAGGGAGAGATTTGGGCCAGAAAGAAATGTCTATGCCTGGCTGGCTCCCAATGGCTCTTTTTACTTTGATATTATCAGTTCATTTCTAATTCAGAGAAGGATATCCAGTGTAACAATTTGCCTGGGAGAACTTCTGTGTATTTGAGGAAGTAAATCATCCACATGGTGTGGGGAAGAAATTCCTTCTTTCAGCAAGATAGGCAGGAAGAACAATTCGGTATAATTAAAATGTAGAAATAAATTAAAGATGAGTGAGAACTTAGCATAGGTTAAAAATAGAACTCAAGCCAGAGGCAAAAATATAAAGTAAGTGAATGGTAATTCACAAGGATAAGATGGAATCTGGCTGTGTGAGACACATTTAYACCAAATGGATCAAATTATTTCCAAACAGATTATAGAATTAAATCTTGAAATAGCAATGGGAGAGGCCCCATTGTGGGAAAAGCTGCTCTAAACAGGACTTTTAATCCAAAAACAATAAGGAAGAATGTTTGATTCCACTAGAAACTTGCCAAAAGCCTGCAGAGATAGCTCAGTAGGTAAAGAGCTTGCTTTGCAACCACTTGGAAGTGAGTTCAGTTCCCCAGACATCCCTGGGAAGCCTGATGGTGGTGTATGCTGATAATCTCTGTGCTCCTCTRTAAGACAGGAAGACTAGTACAGGCCCACAACCCTGGTTTACACAGTAGTAAATAGATCCTATCTCAAACAGAAGACAAGGACAACAGCTAAATTTGTTCTCTGATGCCACATGAACAGGTGAGTCACTAATACAGGCACACATACACCTAAAAAAGTGAAAAGGAGAGGTCATCTGACAGCTTAGTTCCAAGTAAACAAATGGAAATACAAAAAAAGAAAAAGAAAAAGTCCCCACATCAGACCAGCTTAAGGGCTAAGTTCAAGGCCAGCGACTCTTTAGGAGTGTATGCAAATATGACTACCTCCTCACCCTGCAAAGGGGATCCATAGCAACCCTACAGGAGGGTGAGTGTTGATATTTTCTAAAAATAGACTACATATTGATTGGAAATTACACATACAGAAATTTACCCAAAAGATATATACATATTTTCATAAGTTTTTTGCTTATTCATCAAAAAATAACAAAGTATTGAGAGAAAACTCAAGAGTATAACAATAAGGCATTGATTATATATAATATATATATGATGTATACATGTATAGATGTAATACATGTATTACAATATAGAGATTTATCCTTTGATAATTTCATACATGAACATAATATGCCTTTTTGACTTCTTATCCACCCAAAGTTTCTTCCTTCTTTTCAAAAATTCCATACATATGAATAATTTTTTAAAAATTTTAGCACTTAAATTATTTTAAATTCTTACAAATAAAAAATAAAATGATACTATCATTTCATGAATTATAAAAATATTGCTGGAATTCAAACTATGCTTATTTAAATGCAGGTCCATTAATTTAACTTAATGTATTAAATTATTATATTTTCGGAATAATAAAAGCAGCACTGTAATTTAAATGACACAATTTAGGTTAAGAAATTATGTTCATTCAATATTGACAGATAGGATTATAGCCTACAATCAGGGAAGCATTTCAAGATGTAGCAAATGCAAAGAGAAGTCTGTTGCACAGTGATTGTTTTGTGTGTGTACATAAGAACTTACACCCATATTTGCTTTAATGTGTAAAAAAATATAAAGAATCTGGTTTCAGAGAGAAATCAAGAATAGCAGGTATCAGGTTAAATGCAGAGGACTAACAAGCAGCAGGTAAAGTAGTTACTAAAAAGCTGGCTCTGTCCTCTTGATGTGGAATTTTCTGCATGCNACCAAATGGATCAAATTATTTCCAAACAGATTATAGAATTAAATCTTGAAATAGCAATGGGAGAGGCCCCATTGTGGGAAAAGCTGCTCTAAACAGGACTTTTAATCCAAAAACAATAAGGAAGAATGTTTGATTCCACTAGAAACTTGCCAAAAGCCTGCAGAGATAGCTCAGTAGGTAAAGAGCTTGCTTTGCAACCACTTGGAAGTGAGTTCAGTTCCCCAGACATCCCTGGGAAGCCTGATGGTGGTGTATGCTGATAATCTCTGTGCTCCTCTRTAAGACAGGAAGACTAGTACAGGCCCACAACCCTGGTTTACACAGTAGTAAATAGATCCTATCTCAAACAGAAGACAAGGACAACAGCTAAATTTGTTCTCTGATGCCACATGAACAGGTGAGTCACTAATACAGGCACACATACACCTAAAAAAGTGAAAAGGAGAGGTCATCTGACAGCTTAGTTCCAAGTAAACAAATGGAAATACAAAAAAAGAAAAAGAAAAAGTCCCCACATCAGACCAGCTTAAGGGCTAAGTTCAAGGCCAGCGACTCTTTAGGAGTGTATGCAAATATGACTACCTCCTCACCCTGCAAAGGGGATCCATAGCAACCCTACAGGAGGGTGAGTGTTGATATTTTCTAAAAATAGACTACATATTGATTGGAAATTACACATACAGAAATTTACCCAAAAGATATATACATATTTTCATAAGTTTTTTGCTTATTCATCAAAAAATAACAAAGTATTGAGAGAAAACTCAAGAGTATAACAATAAGGCATTGATTATATATAATATATATATGATGTATACATGTATAGATGTAATACATGTATTACAATATAGAGATTTATCCTTTGATAATTTCATACATGAACATAATATGCCTTTTTGACTTCTTATCCACCCAAAGTTTCTTCCTTCTTTTCAAAAATTCCATACATATGAATAATTTTTTAAAAATTTTAGCACTTAAATTATTTTAAATTCTTACAAATAAAAAATAAAATGATACTATCATTTCATGAATTATAAAAATATTGCTGGAATTCAAACTATGCTTATTTAAATGCAGGTCCATTAATTTAACTTAATGTATTAAATTATTATATTTTCGGAATAATAAAAGCAGCACTGTAATTTAAATGACACAATTTAGGTTAAGAAATTATGTTCATTCAATATTGACAGATAGGATTATAGCCTACAATCAGGGAAGCATTTCAAGATGTAGCAAATGCAAAGAGAAGTCTGTTGCACAGTGATTGTTTTGTGTGTGTACATAAGAACTTACACCCATATTTGCTTTAATGTGTAAAAAAATATAAAGAATCTGGTTTCAGAGAGAAATCAAGAATAGCAGGTATCAGGTTAAATGCAGAGGACTAACAAGCAGCAGGTAAAGTAGTTACTAAAAAGCTGGCTCTGTCCTCTTGATGTGGAATTTTCTGCATGCKGAATGTGGTTTTATCAAGCTATCATGAAGCACTCAGAGTATCCCAGCTTCCTGTGGAGGCTCTCACTGCAGAGAATGGCTCATCTGCATTTCCCTAGATCTCCTTGCCATACCCAGAGTAATGTATAGGATATGTCATTCCAGATCAGCTAATACTGACCCTGCCTCTAATTATGACTCTTGAAGCAGCACAAAGCTGTGGATGCTCAGGAGAACAGGGCTACAGCAGCAAGGATGAAGCACCTAATACCCTGCTACAATGTTCTACACACAAGTCACCACAAAACATTTTCTGGCACAGATCCCTTTGAATTTTAAAAGTTAAGGAGGCCAATTTGACCCCTAGTCTCTGGCTGTCCAATGCTCATCTCATTGGTTATATTTCTGATAAATCTAGGAACATACTTCCCTGTTAGTCAAATATAGGTGCAAGAGTATTCACAAGTTTCTGTTCCTCCAAGTTGAGGTCATTTGATATCTTATATTTAATATGATTTTCATATCTGTTATGAACCTGACCGTTGGATTGGATATAGTCCTGGTTGTAATTATTTAATGTTGTGTTTGTGTGTCTATATAAGAAGCTGACAGGTAAACTCTATTAGACATTTTGTCTCTTACTTAGGATTGGCATCAGTCTTGTTCAGCATGCCAGGGCTCTAGGAAGCAGTGAACAGCCAACAACCAGTGTAGCAGATTCAAAGACAAAGTCCATAGTGAAGTAGGGTTTTTACTCACTGACCACCAGAAAGCTTCAAAATAACCTAGAACTTCCCAAAGCCTGAACTTTGAGTTTGTGCAAATCCCCTATGTTGATTGATTTCCTCGTAGCAATTGCTGGTCAATAGCAGTCCGAATAATTTAAGTGGTAATAGGAATCTATATTGGCAGTATACCATTGCTTCCTCTTAGTGTAAGACAGTAGAGAAATTGTTTCTTATGTGCATGCAAGCATAAAATGAACAGAATGGTTCTCAGAGGTCACTTATACTTTTAAAGGGACAGTTATTAATTTTAATGTTCACTGATAGAAAGCCTTATCATTCCATGTTTCTCACATAGCAGAAGGAAGAAAACATTAATTCTGATAATTCTTAATTCATCCAAACAGCAAAGTATGTATTTTTAGATGGGTGGTATGCTTTAAAATTACAATAGACTTCTACTTGACGTAAGAAAGCACAGTGAAAACCTTACTGAAATTGAGTATTGCCAGAGGCCATTCAYACTGAGATACCACAAAGATCTAGAATATGAGAGAGACAGTGTTAGTACCAAGATCCGTGACTCATATAGGCRACAATTAGCACCTGTTACCAAGGCAACAGCCTTCATATACCCAGAATTCAATGGGCCTACCTTTACCTGTAATTACGTCACCACTACTATATAAACAGGCAGAGTTTCTCTTTCGCTCTTTTTTTCTTTCCCCTCTTTCCTATCTCCTTCCCGCCTTGCCCACCTTCCCATCCTAAATAAAGCTCCACGTGGAACTGCTTGGTACGGGTGTGATCTCTCGCCGCGGCCCCAGCATCCCGCGGCGGCCCGCCGACATCCCGCCGGCATCTCACCGCATCCCGCGGCCCGCGTGGTAGGCAGGCAGGTGACCTGCGTGGGGTGCAGGTAGACGGACTGCGTTCAAAACCCAACAATTGGCGAGCCAACCAGGAGATTCCACCTGCATCCACTACCACGAGAAGACACCGTTG
>BDUI01000901.1:14218-42585 GCA_002335545.1 Apodemus speciosus
ATAGAGGCGTACAGCTTTTCATAGGCCAAGTGGTAACGTGTCACACACTTTAAGGTCAAGAGAAGCATGCTGTAAGCCAGACTCCACCTCTAAGAATCTGAACATAGAAATATCATGGGCCCCTGCAAATATACACATACAAGATCAGAATGGAGCCTATTTGCCCAAGATAATCCAAAAGAAGCAAACCCAGGCACCCAGCCTGACTGAAGCACAGGAAGCCTGCGGAGCTGCAGTTGAGAAGCAGAATGGTAGGCAGAGAGCCRCGTGTCACAGAGCTACCGAGACATGAGAAATCAGCCAGCACCCAACAGCACCCTTTAGGGTAGAGCTGAATGGCCAGGGAGAGAACTAGGGGCGCATCAGTAGGGGAGCACATCACGGCCTGTCCTGAAGGGGCCGTATCCTGAGGGAGGTAACAGTGGAGGTCCAGCGGGCTGAGCATCAGGACCCGCTCCCACTGCTGCCTGCAGTACCTGGATGAGGAGGCCGTGGCAGATGTTGCATGTCTTCACAGCATCTGGGTAGCTCTCTCGGATGAACTGCTCCATCTCCAAGATAGCCCGGCCATGCAAAGTGAACTCTCCCTCCTTCTGCAGGGATACAACACACTCATGCTAGCTCAGTGCTGACTCTCCTGGTCCCACATCCCAGAGTGCACAGGGACCAGGTCTAGATGCTCTAGTAGTTACTTCACGTTGTCATCAATCCCAGCCAACCAATGTCACCAAAGTCCCCTTGGCCAAATCTCAAGAAAGGGAAAGTAAATATCAAACAGACAATGGAGGTGAAAGTCTTCTTACCCTCCAGATCTCAGAACCCCCCTTGCCTTCAGAGATGTGATGACCCCCATCTTCACAGCCGCCCCACAAACTAGTCACAGTCAGTGTCTTCAGCAAGGGAAGATAGGCCAGGGAGGAGAGCAGTCTCTGATGGGTAACCCAAGACAACTCCAGCAGGGTGCCCACTTCCCGACCCCTTCCCACCAGTGTTGCTCGTCACTGCCAGGCCTGCCTGCCGCTCTACAAATGAAGCTGGAGGAACCAGCATGGAGTCTCGGGTCCTGGGCATGTGAAGTGGGCAAAGGGAAGCTGACAGGATGGCCACACAGAAAGGTGGCCCTGTAGTAGATGGAGGCTGAGGAGACAGCCCGACAGAACAGTCCCCTGATATTGCTGTTGTCCACACCTGAGTTCCCTCCTCGCCCACCACACAGTGGGGAAGGGTGCCCGTGGAAGCTGGGCTTCCTTTCCAAGGCAGAAGTGGCAGGGAGGGAGCAGGGCATTTATGAGGGGGCCTGGTGACCAAAGAAGCGAGTGAAATTAGTTCCAGGAGCCAGAGTGGGCAGTGGGAAAGGAGTCCGGAAATAGAAAGGCCTTTGTGCACAAAGCACCAGTCTGGTTCCCTGAGCAGTGGTTACTGCTAGGCAGACAGGGACTTGGAGCTCCTCGGGGGTGGTGAGAGCACGGCTAACTTTCAGGCTATTCCCAGTCCTGTGTCTACTGGTGGCCCACTACTCAGCCAGCTCCCTGAACCTCCTCCCCCTGCTCCAGGCTGCACCCCACCAGAGGGAGCCAACCTGGACAACGGGAGACAGGGCCAGGCTCGTCCAGAGCCTCCTAGTGGACCCTCCAGCTGCACAGACCTATGCCCTTGAGTCATAACACCGTGTGGGAAGCCTTAGCAGGGGGAGGCTGCATTTCCGAGGCCAAAAACGACTCTGATCAAGGAACCGGATGCCTAGGAAGGCTTGACAGGGATCGGCCTGCAACCCGGTCAACAATCCTTCAGTGGGTCCCCCACAGAACTCACAGCAGCCCTGCCCCATAGTGAAGGAACCCAGAGCGCTCTCCCAACCACGCCCCCTACTGCCTGAGCCTGTGTCTTCCTTCACCAGATACACGGTGACGAAGAACTCAAGGGATGCCCAGCGGCAACCCCGAGGGGCTGACAGGGGCCGAGGTGCAGGGCCTGCATCCTCCCCTCCACAGCAGCTCACAGATTTTTTCAGGACTCCCATTATACCCTTGCAGCAGCTCAGAGCTGTCCTGCAGAAGGCGCAGCCAGCATCTTCATTCTGAAAGGCACCAGAGGGACAGGGGTCTGGAGGCCATGGACACCATGGTAGGCCTCAGAAGCTAAGGGGGGACTCCTCCTCTCTGTCGCCAGCCTGCGAGCAGCAAAGAACTCACAGTGAGTCATCTGCTGGCTCAGTCACCCACTCAGCAAGCATTTACTGAGCACTCAGTTGTCAGACACATTCTGAAACAGGACAATGAAGTCAGAACCCCTGCTCTCAAAAAGTCTACCTCAAAGACAGTACATCAAGAACATTCTACACTGACAAACCAACCCCAGAGAGGACAAGAAACTGAAGTCAGTGATGTGTATGCTACAGGCGCCTAACCAGGCTTGCTACTGGGCTGCATGCTGGCAGGGTGTCAACACAGGCAAAACAACCAAGCTGTGGTCAGCACACACCTTCACAGGACAAACAGAAATGTCCCCAGGGTGCTCCTCAGTCCCCGAGGCCACTCCTACCTCTCTTACCAGCAGATACCTGGGAGTAGGATTCTACCAAGGTTCCCAGATAAGGCGGTGAAGGGTGCCGGACTAGGCCACAGCCAGCTCTATCAGGCCGGCCATGGACTGACTACCCAAGGAAGAGGCGGGAGACAGTGTAGCTAGTGTATGCTGGGGCTCTGGTGGGGCAGAGCTGTGAGCCATGGGGCCAGCCTGAGCTCAGGCCTGAGCTTCTGGAAACAGTAGTRCCTTTTCTGGGGAAAAACCTGGGGCATGTGCCTGGCTCCAGCCAGGCCTCCCCACACAGCCTGCTCTCCCCAGACCAACCTGTGTCTCCATGAACTCTGTGCAGCTCTAGCGTCAGTGTCCTAAGTGGAAGGGCCAAGAGCACTGGCCCCCGGCAGCACAGTGCTGACAGTGCTGTCACAACAAGCACTCTAGAAGCCTCCTATGGCAGGTGGCCCGACAGGGCCCTTCACACTCTCACACTCGCCCCTTCCACACCAGGATTCCTATCTCAGGCACAGGAAGGAAAGAGCAGTGACCTGAACCAGAGGTCAGACCCAGGAAGGCGTTAGGGCCATGTTCATCCCACAAACTTCATCTCTGTTACTTTTTCATAGCTGTGAGTGAGGTGACTTGTAAAAGGAAGCATTTAATTTAGGGCTCGCAGTCGCGAGGGCTAGAGACTATGGCCCACTGCAGGGAGCACGGCAGCCGGCAGACAGGCATGGCGCAGGCGCAGGCGCAGGAGCAGTCGCTGACAGCTGGCATCCCAAGCCATAAGCAGGAGGCAGGGAGCACAGGGGATGATGGGAGTAGTTTGGAACCTCAAAGCCCATGCCCTAGTTACACATCTCTAGTAAGAGCACACCCTGCCCCTTCCCAGACAGCTTCACCAACCAGGAGCTGAGTGTTCAAATATACGAGCCTGAGGCRCCCTTTGCACTCACACCGCCACGCGATGCCTGTCTGCGCCAGAGCTCAGATGAGCTTCCACCGAGTCCGGCCTCTCCCACTTGGGCTGCAGCACTCAAGACAGACCACGGGAGTGTCAGGGAGCACAGGCTGTCCTCTCATAGGTGGCGGAAAGCTTACGGTGGAGAGGGGCCCACAGATGGCCTGTCAGCTGAGCACAYAGACCGTGCACACCCCTGTGAGCGGGGAGCCTGCCAGGGTACCTCGATCAGCCACTTGCTCTGCACGAACTTCTGCAGCACCTGCTCTGCTTCCTTCTTCCTCATCTTTTTGCCTTTGAGCTGATCCACTAGGTTCAAGATGTTTGTCGAAGAAGCAAAGCCAGTTTCAGAGTCAACAATCAATTCCAACTGCAAGGGAAAGAGGTGTCTTAGCCGTCCGTCTATTTGAATAAAAACCACAGCATCTGAGCCTCCAGCCAGCCCTGGTGGGGATGGGGTAAAATAGCCTCAACACAGGCAAAGCAGTACAGACAGCCCTTCAGGAAGAGAATGCATAATCAGTGGACGTGTCCAATCCAACTCCTGGTGCACCATCGCGAGGAGCGCTCCTGCCCTGCCTCCACTCCTGTTACACCACCCAGTGGAGTGCTCCTGCCCTGCCTCCATCCTGCCCTGCCTCCACTCCTGCCCTGCCTCCACTCCTGCCCTGCCTCCATTCTGCCCTGCCTCCATCCTGCCCTGCCTCCACTCCTGCCCTGCCTCCATCCTGCCCTGCCTCCATCCTGCCCTGCCTCCACTCCTGCCCTGCCTCCACTCCTGCCCTGCCTCCATCCTGCCCTGCCTCCATCCTGCCCTGCCTCCGTCTCCCAGAAGAAGGAGAAAAAGCGAATGACTGGGCACCCGAGGCAGCACCTGCCCTCTCTCAGGCAGAGGAGCAGAGCCCGTGTGCGTCAGGAGAAGCTGCATGGACTCACACCAGGTACACCTAAGACTTCCGCCCGTGGCAGGACAGGACCTGGGTGTCCCATGTACACACAGGCTGTGGCCCTTGTCCTAGTCTTAGACTCCACACCACTGCAGACAGCCTAGGGGCACATGAAACCATAAAACTAGACCGTCTACCTGTCGAAGGGCTCAGTCACGCTGAGGCTGGAGAGGGGCGCTCCTTTCCTCCCTTTCCAGTAGCAGCTATGTGCTCCCAGGACTCAGAACCAGTGTTAGCCGGATGTGCGGCAGACGGGCCAAGCTACAAAGCATGGAAGAGCAGGGCCCTAGCACGACAACCATTCACTGAGCGCCTCACTGAAGTGCAGGGCTGGGTTCCGAGCATTCTGGGGCAGGGACTGAGACCCATGCACTCCGACAAGTTCTCAGGTGATTTGTTTGGCAGGTAGCTTAAGGCCTGTCACTCCCCGTGAGACCCAGGAAGCTGGGGAGCATGACAGTGACCTCCACAACTGCAGATRACTACTGTACTCACAGCCTTTCTAAACAGATCCAGCTCGTTCTCTGCAAAATCCGTGGCCATTTTGGAAACTGACGTTGTAGCAAGATTCACCTAAAAATAAACCACATAAGGATCAGGCCATGTCTCCACCACAAAGTTGATCACTTTCTCATCCCTCTCTCAGAAGAGTGGGTCAGAATGAGCCTGCAGAGCCCTCTGTGCCCGTTTCTCAAAATGCCACTAGAGGGTGCTGCCTCACATACCAGCGCATAAATGGGTCTCCCATCGTCTTCTGTGACTCCTTTCTTTATCTCAATATACAGAGACTCCAGGACACTGTTGATGTTGTTGATGAAGTCCTCTAGCTTATCGACAGTAGCATTTCCTGGAAATAAGCAGGCAGGGATAGGAGTGGGTTCGTCAGAAAAGCACACACAGCCTGTTTCAATCACTGGCACCTGACCGCACTAGCCGCCTAGCCAGAAATGTTTTGGCTTTCTTGGTCCAATGCCAGTACTGTGGTTTCTTTCTTCCCGGAGTGCTCGAAGATAAGCAGAGACAGAGAGGGTGCAGTGAGGCAGAAAGGCCTCCCAGATTGTTATCTCAGACCACTTCGACAGTGGCTTCCTTCCTCTGCCCCAAGGCGTCTTTGCTGTGCCAGTGACCCTCCACAGCTCCCTCCTCCAATGAAGCCACCCAGGACACACCTGAAGGCCTGGGGCCAGTGCCGGCCTAAATAAAGAGCCACAGCAGGGCGAGAGAGGCGCACTGAGGTGCTCACAAGAGAAGAGGCTCTGTTCTGAGCATAGTCCAGCAGCTATTGCCCAAGTGTCCTCCCCCTGGCCCCTCTGAGCACAGGCAGAGCTGGTGTGAGCTGGGGGAGCCTGGCTGCAGCAGAAGCTCTGGCTATGTCATCAGGAGGCTGCGGACAGAGACCTTTTTAAGAGCCCCGAGTCTGAGGAGGGAAGGAGATCAGGAAGCAATATTGCGGGGACTCAGGTGATCAGATACTAATTAGCTGCTGAGAGAGACCAGGAGAGGCTGCACAGGGAGAGGACACATGTCACACTCCCGGCCTGGAGAGCCAGCCCGGGGAGGCAACAGAACCTTCTGTAATACTGCGAAGGCATGTGGCAGCTTCAGATGCTGGAACTGCCGATCTGCAACGTGATACTTTCAGAACAAGAGTATTAGTTTCAAGTATTAAAATAATTTCAAAAGATTTATACTTTAAAAGTACTGTGGGACGCCCAGCAGTRGTGGTGCATGCCTTTAACCCCAGCATTCGGGAGGCACAGGCAGGCCTCTGAGTTCAACAGCCAGCCTGGTCTACAGAGTGAGTTTCAGGGGGAAAAAAAAGCAAAAAAATAAATAAATAAATAAATAAATAAATAAATAAATAAATAAATAAATAAAGAAATAAAAATAAAAAAAATAGAACCACAGAAAAAAACTGCAGGAAACACCAAAGCAGAAACAGAAACCATGCCACCATTAATGTTGTAAACCATAATAAGAACAACAAACTCAAACACAGGACAAAGGCCAGGTTTCTCCCCACTGCGCAGACTAAGGCTAGCACTAGAAAGATTCATCTAAAGGGTCATCCCAGGGGTCGGGTCTGACCCTGACTGTTTGGCTGCCCACAGAAAGTGGGAATTTCTAACACAGTAAAACAAAAATGAAGTCAGCTTAAAACACAAAAGGTTGTATTGGTAGCAGGGGAAGACATGCACCATTAAGGGCATACGAAGACCCAGGCTCGGGGGTTCACAGTAATAGTAACTATGTGTGCTGCATTGGCTCTTTTTCCCTTTGTTTAATAAATGCAAGTTAAATGAAAAAATCGGCATCAGCCATTAAGCGGAAGGAAATGATGTGGAAGAGGCCTTTCCCAAGAAGCACTCTCCTGGGCATGTAAGATGGCTGACACATGGTGAGGACCCTCTCTGATCTCCAGCCACCAACTCTGGAAGACTGATACTGATTCTGGCAAGGGACTCAGGTGCTCAAGAGCCACTGTAATAGAAACAGCATGCCTTCCCAGTGAGGGATCATCTACACACTTAGAAATGAGGGTGTGTCCAGCACTGGCTAATGCCCAAGGAATAAYTGGCCTTGAACAGATGATTTTGCTAACTTAGATAAGCTGCCCTCTTTAATAAAACCTCTTTTAGGTCCCCGCCCCAAGTCATATTTAGAACAATTTAAAGAGACAGGTGGAGACTGAAAGTCTGTCCACTTGGACAGATGGGAGACTTACACAGCAAAGACTGCCAAAACCATCTCTTCTGTACACCAGTGTTGTTCTTTTCGAATAGCTGTTACCCAGGTCCACATGCCCACCTGGCAGACGCGACTACTGATGGTTGTGATCCTGCACTGCCCCCTTTGAGCTGCCATTAGAGGTATGTCTTTGGGGATGGGCCTAAAGGCTGGTTCTAAGTCAGTAGAGTCTCCTTTGTTATGGGAATGGAACCTAAAGGCTGGTCCTCCTGGTAAGGAGGCATTTACATCCTAGGACCCTAAATTTCCCCTACCTCTAACAGACCTGCTTAGAGACCACTTACTTTGAAGGCAGTGTTCCTTTAGCTAAATTCTACTTGTGTGACTTAAGTTCTCCAAAGCAAATCTATAACTGAGTCATTTATAAAATCAGTTTGATTACTTTGAGTTTCTTCAGCATCACTACCTCTCACTGGGTAAGTGACAAGATCCTTTGTGATCAGGTTCAGCCCAGTCCACCTAATATGACACAAAGGACAAATCTCACCTCCCTCTGAAAGGAACAATTCACATTTTCCACCAAAGAGGTACCTCAAGGTGTCATTCAGAAAACTCTCCTCTGTGGGCAGATCAAAGGCGCGCTAACACACTGTACTTTCCAAGTACTCCGGCGGTGGGCTGAGATCAGCCTCCTTTTCACACAATCCCCCAGGAAGGCCACATCCATGTGGCTGCCTCCACCAATGACCTCATGTCCAACAGGTCCCCACACCCTAATTAGCTCCAAATTGGCTTTTCTATTTGGTAGCAAGAGGGCCAGCAGCACAGACCCGCCTGTGAGCTTGTCTTCCCTTTCATCCCTGAAAGCCAACACGTTTTACCTCAAACCCTCTCTTAACCACTGCAGGTGGCCTACGCAGCTCTCAGTGTCCTCTAATCTCCTCAGCCTCCTGGCCTGGCTCGGCCCTGACAAGCTAGCCAGAGTTCCCAGCACTACCCTCCAGAGTTCTCAAGCAGTAACCTCGTGGTGGTCACCAATTACCACATCTCGCCACCCACCCAGGAATTCCAAGCCTGGCTCCAGATGCCAAGCAGCCCCATGTCCTTCTAGAAGCTTCCCAGCACACTCCATCCTAAGCTGGCCAGCTCTGGGGTCTCTTTTGTGCTACCAAGATTGAGGGTGCTGCCATTCAGCGCCAAGGTCATCCAAGGGCCTGCTGCCCACCCGGCAGCCCTTGAACAGCGAGTGGACACTGCTCTGCCTCGATTGCTCCAGGAGGTTTTGGCCAAGAAGCTACAGTCTGCAGACCTGCCCAGCTGCATGTGGCCCCGTGTGGCCCCCACCTGTGCCATGTGATGCTAAGGCAAGTATTTCCAGTCATGAAATCCTACTGTGAAAGATTTAAGAGTTAATTCCCACTACTCACACCAAACCTCTCTTCAGAATCTTGAAACTACTGAGAAAATGGCACATACTTCAAACACTGAGGGTCACGCAAGCCAATCAGAGACTGCTTCCCCCTGCCCCGCAGCAGCAGCGGCAGCAGCAGCAGCAGCAGCAGCGGCAGCAGCTGGCAGTGTGAAGTGTGGTCTGCTCAGCCACCAGGTGAGCAGGCTCTGGCCTAGCCAGGGTCTGTCTCCTTACTTGTCAGGCAGCGCCTGCTTTTCTTCTAGGCTGTGATCATGAAACTGTAATTAATGCACCTTCCCGCCTGCTGGACACTGGGAACTGGTGTGGTGCATTTATCATTACAACCACCCTGCCAGGTGCGTTATTAATATCCTCTTTCTCCACTGGTTGCCTAAAGAGAGTAAACAGCTCAGAGTTTCCCTAACTTGGACATAAAGCTGGGCTGCCAAACTCCAACTCTCAGCCCAGGCACTAAGCCATACACCCTCAGTAGAGAAAACCTGAGAGCCTTCCCCCACCACAACCCAGAGCTGTCACGGTACTCAGCCACAAAAGGGGGGCTCTGCCAGGGGATGGRACAACACAGACACTGCAGTGCCCTGGATGAAGTCACTGGAGGGGCTGCTGAAGTTGGAGATGACATGCCGGAAGCCAAGTGGCCCACATCAGCATGCAGGGCATCAGTTCAGTCCTTGTCTGGTCCTACCCCAAGATGGGCGGTAGATGGGGAAAGATCCACAAGGGCCCGGGAAGGCRCTCTGCTGCTTCTCCATTAGGACATGCTTGACAGAACCAGTTAGAGCCTGGGGCCCAGCTTCATGGGGCGGTGTCCCACTAAACAAAACAGGCCTCTAGACACAAGAGTCTAGCCCTCTGAGACGGCTTTTCTCTGGCTTACATGTATTTTCTCCCCTTTGTATAGCTGAATCTAGTGTGCCTTTACTAAAGAACGTCCTTCTAAATCAGAGCCTACCTGCTTCTGTAGGCTGTGGGGCTTACAGTTGACTACACACTGGACCCTTATAGCAGATGGTCAGGAAGTCTGCTGCCCTAACCTCTGGCTAACAAGTATTTTTGTTCTAAACGAGTTACCAAAGATAGGAAATGCTATTTTCAGACAGAGAAAATAAGAGTAAAAATCAGCCCCAGGGGCCCAAGCCGTTGTGAGCCTACTTGTCCTGTGACAGCAAGAAGGCCGCCTGCTGAGTTGACTGGCAAGGCAGGCCCTGCTACAGATCCAAGTGCCAGGCAGCGCTGACTCCAGCTGGAGCAATGGCCCCCAACCTTCCTAATGCTGCAACCCTTTCATTCCAGTGATTCCCAAGCTTCCTAACACTGCAACCCTGTAACACCATTCCTGTTGTGATGACCCCAACCAAAAAATGTTTTCATTGCTACTTTACAACTACAATTCCGCTACTGTTATGAATCACAATGTAAATATCTGATAGGCAACTCCTGTAGTAAAAGAGTCATTTGACCTCCAAAGAGGTTGAGACCCACAGGCTGAGAACTACTGAGCTGGAACAAAGGAAGATCTGGCAGGATGGACACAGGGGTGCATGGGGACCCTTGGGTTTCCCTCTCAGAGTATATCACTCATCAGTCCTGGAGGAAAGACCATCTTGACTTTTGGACATGCAGGTGCAAAACTGAGAGGCACCGCAGTGCCTCTGCTGCACGGGCAGTGATGAGAGGACAAAGAAGATCTTACATGAAGCACTGAACACTTGGCAGTTCTCAACACCAGCACGTCCGTTCACCCCAGCACTGCTCATTGTTCTCAGCAGACTCTCAGGAATCGCCACCCAGGATGGACACATACTGATGCATCCGAGAGAACCGAAGTAACGCAGGGGCCATCTTTTGGTTCAGCATTAATGACAGGCCCTCCTGCACTGGTCTCCACCTTCTCTGTGGTTGTTCTTCCTTGTATCAATGATTCAAAAAATCCTTGGGCTCACAACTGCCTAACGACTCCTCCATTTTCAGGAGTCAAGAAAGAGGAAAGTAGCCAGCCTGGCACTTGGTTGACAGACTCTAGGGTGCGATAAGGAGATGGACTGGCTTAGTTGGGCTTTCTGTTACTGTGATACACGATGACCAAAGCAACCGGGGTGAGGGTGGGGGTTCAGCTTACATTTCCATATCCCAGTCCACCACTGAGGAAGTTGGGGCACAAACTCAAGGCAGAAACCTGGAAGCAGGAGCTACTGCGGAGGCAGGCCAGGGAGAAGTGCTGCTACTGGCTTGTTCTCACAGATTGCTCATGGTCCTCACTCAGTCTCCGCATGGACCACCAGATCCAGCTTCATAGTTTGGGTTTTAGATGCTTTCTTTGTTCAGAGGCCCATTTTCCAGCATGCTGCAACCACTCCCTAACAAACAAAGGCATTCGGCAAGCAGGTCTACACAGCTGCACCGGAACAAGACAGGGCCATGTGCTCACTACAGAGCACCTAACTGTCCTGGCTGTGTGCTGAATGTCCCTGACACTGCCACGCCATATGCACAGTATATCCGTGCAAGGACACTCCTGGCCAGAGGTCTGCTGTGCAGCACTGCTCCACAGGCCATTGTCCCATCCTGGTTGAGTTCTGAATGTCAACATGAAGTGTCACATGCAAACCACTTTCAGCAGGATTTTACTGTTAACCGTGTCAGTTTGGACTCCAGTGCAGCTGCTCTTGCTAAAGCAGGTGCCCACCTATCCTTTACAGAAGCAGCCATGGTGACAGCTGTGCCACCAGGGCAGCAGAAGAGACCCAGCTGAAACCAGAGCACCTCATCTTGCTATATCTGTAACATGGAGTTTCTTCTCAGGTTTCATGAGAGCAAGGCCGGCTGCCAGGCCAGATGGCAGCAGGAGATACCACAGGAGATACCACTGTGAGCACGGCATCCCAAAAGGGCGGGCTACAGCAACTGCACACTCCGCAAGGTCTTATTAAAAACAAACATACAAGAAGGTTGGCCAGACGTAGTGGCGCACGCCTGTAATCCCAGCACTTGGGAGGCAGAGGCAGGCAGATTTCTGAGTTCGAGGCCAGCCTGGTCTACAGAGTGAGTTCCAGGACAGCCAGGGCTATACAGAGAAACCCTGTCTCGAAAAAACCAAAATAAATAGATAAATAAAAATAAAAAATAAATAAAAACAAACATACAGAACCCTGGGGGTTCTTTGCAGCTCGTTAGATGACTACCGGCACTGCACACCACAGGGCTCTTCCAGTCTTCAGACTGACAGGGCCCGGGACCCTCCTGTGAAGAACTAAATGGATCCACCCTGTTCCCTGGCTATCTGTCCGACAAAGAGCTACAGTTTCTGACTTTGAGGCAGGATGGGGAACACTCTTCCCAGAAAGCGGACGGACAGGCGGTGGGCAGCCGTACACAGCTTACCTGTAAGCAGTGGCCCGGGCACCACCCGGATGCCACCGCCCTCGCTCAGGAAACCAGCTTAAGCCCCAACTAGACCTGTGCTAAGTCCGATCACAACCCTAAGAACCGGCCCAGGAAACCAGCCACTTACCCAGAGCTAACAGACTCCAGGTGGCCGGGACCTACCTAACACCCGAAGGCCTCCCACTTCAGCTACAGTGTGCACCCCAAGGGTCTGCCTGCTTCCGGCTGCCCCCGGCCAGCAGCCTGCCCTGGCCCGAAGGCCTCCTCCTCCACGTACAGCACGGGCTCACAGCAGCCGCTCTGCAGCCTGGCTCCTTCAGTACTTTACCCTGCAGGTCTGAGGCACCGTGCAATCCCTGGGGCTAGATGTGGGTGCAGGCATGCACTGTCACAGTGACTCTAGGTTCCCATTCTGCACAGGCCACTCGCTCACCTTCTCGGAGCCCCTGCAGCCTGCACTGGCACAGTGGACTAACCCTCCATGTTGCCTGAGTAGAGCCAGATGCCTTGTTCCACCTTCAGGCTGATCTCCTTATTCTTAACCAGACGCCTTTCCCTCCACAGTTTTCCTGATGAACTCCAGTACAGTGACCCTTCGGTGCCTCATGCCCAGAGCTCCACCCCATCTAACACTCCCTCCAGGGGAAGCACCTCTCCCCCCAACTCCGGTGAGCATAGAAACTGCTCATCAGCCAAGGAAGCCAGGCATACAGTAAATTCACTAGAAAAACAAGAATATTTTGCTTGGAACTAGCTTCTAATTGCTACTAAGACCTCTCTGGGAAGATGTGTTTACATAATATGACACAGCTAGAATGCCAGCATCGCATGTGACTCAGCACAAGAGTGTCAGCAGCTTGCCACCGTCAGACCCAGGGAAAGCCGGGAAGGGCTTGCGAACACGGAAGACTCCCATGTCTAATGGATAGAGCTCACCAAACGTTCACACAGATCTCAGGGACTTGTTTGTGGGGCTTACTGGAAAGTTTTCCAATCTTCGTTTTCTTAGATATATTTATTTCTTTAGTGCCTAGAGGTCTTTTGTCTGCATGTCTGTCTGTGCATCACATGTGCTAGAGGTCAGAAAAGAGTACTGGCTCTCCTAGACTGGAGTTACTGCTTTGAGCCACAATATGGATACTGGGAGCTGAACACCCATGTCCTCTGCAAGAGCAGCCACCCACATGCTGGGAGTGGTGGTGCACTCCTTTAATCCCAGCACTTGGGAGGTAGAAGCAATCGGATCTCTGTTTGAGGCCAGCCTGGTCTACATACTAAGTTCCAAAACAACCTATATTATATAGACTCTATCTTAGGGGGAAAAAAAGCAGCCATCCCTGACTTCTTAACCCCTGAGCAATCTCTTTAGCCACCAATCTGGTTGTCTGTCTGTCTGTCTGTTTTTTCAAGACAGGATTTCTCTATGTATCCCTAGCTGCCCTGGAACTCACTCTATATACCAAGCTGGCCTCAAACTCAGAGATCTGCCTGCCTCTGCCTCCCAAGTGCTAAGATTAAAGGTATGCGCCACTAAGCCCAACCCTTAATTTTTTTATATCTAAAATTTTGAATATTTTATCTTCAGAATAGCTTTTCCACTTTGCTAAAAAATTAACATAAAACTTAAAAGCAAAATCAATTACAATATGTCAGTGGTACTAGCAGCCCCTAGAGAAAGAATTTAGGGAGAAATGCTAGTGAACTATGAGCCAGAGAGTAAATGAACATTTACCTGTCTCCAAATGGCTCCCATTCAGAGATGCTCAGTTGGTGAATCACTTATCATGGAAGCGGGAGATCCCCAGCACCCAGGGAAAGGGGGAAGGGCAGAACAGGCCTCACAGACGCTACCCTCTACTTCCACAAGCACACCCTCCAGGGCAACCCTACACTCCTCATACTACACACATATTAGAAAATGCTTCTAGGGGGCTGGAGAGATGGCTCAGCAGTTAAGAGCACTGACTACTCTTCCAGAGGTCCTGAGTTCAATTCCCAGCAACCACATGGTGACTCACAACCATCTGTAAGGGGATCTGATGCCCTCTTCTGGTGTGTCTGAAGTCAGCTACAGTGTACTCATATGCATAAAATAAATAATCTTTATTTTAAAAAAAGAAAAAGAAAAAATGCTTCTAAAGCATCTCCCCATAAGACACACACTGGTCACATTAGTGAGGAAAAGCCTAGCAGACATCATCTCCTCCACCTGACACCTCATCTCACCTCATCTGAGCGGCAAGGACCCAACGCCAGTTTTACAGGCCTCCGCACACTCCTGAAAGCAGCCTGGACCTAAGCAGGAGGAGGCTTCCTATGAGAGGCACAAGGAACTTTCTACAGCTTTCTCATGAAGCTACTGTGCACTTTAGCTGTGGCCGCTCCAAACTGATATGCTCTGTGTTAAAAATGCACACTGAATTCCACAGCTACAGCATTTTTGAATATGTAAAATGTTTCTTAAGTAACCTTATATGAGTGTGTGATGTTAATAGGCTGAATTACATAATTTTTTGAGTTGACTTTCTTTTCTTCTATCATGTATCCCAGGCTGGCCTTGAACTGTCTYTGTAGCCAAGGATGAACTTCTGATCTTCAGCATCCACCCCCTAAATGCTGAGATTACAAGCGTGCACACCACACGCAGCTCATGTAGTACAGGGCTAGAACCCAGGCCTCGTGTGTACTAGGTAAGCACTCTATCAGCTGAGCCCTGTGACCTCACCAGCCAACTTTTCAAATACTATGGTGGTTTGAATAGGAATGCTTGGCCGTAGCTTGTGTCACTACTAGGAGGTGTGACCTTGTTGGAGGAAGTGTGTCACTGTGGAGATGGGCTTTGATGTCTTATATACTCAATAGTATACTCTTATATACTCTTATATACTCATATATGCAATCTCCTTCTGCTGCTTGTGGATCAGGATACAGAACTTTGAGACCCTTCTCCAGCACCGTGTCTGCCTGCATGCTGCTGTGTTTCCATGACAATAACGGACTAAACCTCTGAAACTGTAAGCCAGACACAAATTAAATGTTTTCCTTTATAAGAGTTGTCGAGGTCATGGTGTCTCTTCATGAAAATAAAACCAAAATAAGACAAATACTATACTAACCCAACACTCTTCAGATGAGCCCACTTGATCCCGCTGAGTCATCTTTGGGTTAGAGTCAGCAGATTAACCTGAGAATGCTCACGGTAAGCCATGGTCTGTGATCTGTCCTCGCAGTGCCTTTGACATGACAAGGATGCGTCCCTCATAAACTAAGGGAATAGGCACTCCCTTCTCATCACACTTGACTCAGTCGGGGCAGAATCGCTATTACGACAAGAATTTGGCCCTCTCTTAGACTTTGGAATACCTGACTTTATACAACACAACATCTTGGGATGAGACCCCAGTCTAAATAAGAAGTTCACTCAGGATTCCTGTACACTTAATCAAAGGTGAAAGACAATTTTATATAACAGCTTAAAGAATGTTGTGCATGAAAGACTGAGTATGGAACTTCTACTGTGTCAGGCTGGTGCTCAAAAGATTCCAGATTGTGGAGCATTTGGTTTAGGAGTGTTTAATCTGTATTTTAAATTTTATTTTCCTTTCACATTTGTTTATTTTTGCAGCAGTCAGAGTTGGTTTTCTCCATCCACTATGTAGGTCCTGGGGACTGAACTCAGGTCATGAGACTTGATGAAAAGAAAACACCTTCACCCACTGAATCATCTCAACAGCCTGATGTCAACTTATATCTCTTACTTAAAATTATGGCAGAATGTTCTGGAACTTAGAAGAGGCAACTCTTCCCAGTCTTCGCAGAAGCTACCTGACTCCCTGGACTTCGAGTGTTGATCTCTCTGGTGACACAGACTCTCCTGATATACTGGGTACCTCTGAAGTGTTCTAGATGTGCCTCCCGCTTAGCCTGGTCAGTCTGCCATGGCTGACACCCTGCATAGCTGAGCTAGGACAGCTGAAGTATCAGCCCATTGCTGCCTGTCATACACGAAACACCACCCAGTCTCTGCCCCGGTTCCTGGCACAGGACTCCTAAAAGCCCTGGGATTCCCAGGGTGAGGACACCTTTTGTTCTAATGAGGAAGCTCTAGGTAGTTTCAAGGTAGGAGATGGTCACCAGAAAGACAGTGCCAACATCAGAATCCCCCAAACTATTAAAAAAAAAATCTAAAGACTGAGTTAGTCATAGATAGGATGATCTAATTAATCAGGCCCATGTAATGAGACCCTCATAAAACCCCTGAACAGTACTGGAACCCCAGAAAGAAACTTGATGTTCTGGGAGGACAGTACAGTTAGAAGACTCAAGAGCGTCACACCATCTCCCCTCCCAAGACCCACACTCCACATTTTCTCTATCTGCCTATGTGTGAGTTATACAATTGTGGCGGACATGTCCAGCCCACAGCCACAGTCCTGTGAATCTCAGGACAGCCACAGATGATGAAGTTGTCATATCACAATGTCAAAAGACCAGAGACCGCACTTCCTAACCAACCAGCAAATGGACACAAAGTACTTTCCTGAGCGCTGGGTCAGTCTAGCAAGTGAACTAGTAGGAAGATGGGCTCGCAGAAGCCCTTGACTTAGTCAAAAGTGCATGTGACCTGAGACTTGCAGCTAGCACCCTGAACTGGGACAGTGTGGGACTGTCACCCTTTAGCTTGTGGAATCTGATGCTTCTCTCACAAAGACAGTGTCAAACTTAAGTAACCTGATGGAACCTGTCCTGGAGAATGGACAAGGCAGCGTGTCTAGTGTGGGTGGGGGTCCCAGTGAGTCCCTCGGGAGTTGGCTGGTCTTTGCTGACACTCTGTCCTCTCTGGACTATTTGGAGAAGGAAATGTCCCCATTACTCCGCCTAGACCCAATGTGGACATCCTCCACTTAGCTCCTAACCTCTGTTTTCTAAACTTCCTGTGCCTGTGACCAGCAAGGGGCTTCTACAGACATGATGTGACTCATGACTCAAGGTCACCAGTCCCTAGCACACAGCTGAGCTGTCATGTCAGTCTCAGGGACTCACACTGAACAATGTACATGCACAGGATATAAGCCCTGGATAGAATCCAAGGTCTTTAGCAACATAAACAAGTCTCCAGATTCTTTGTGAGGAGCCAGACGGCTCTGCACCAGGACTTCGGGTCAAGAAGAATGGGGAATAAACATCCCCAGGGGCCACAAGGAGAAACTGGGACAAACAGTGCTTCTAATATGCATGAGTACAGCCGTGGCAGGGCATGGCCTGCAGATCAGTCGCTACTTTGTACCACACTTCTCTTATTATGTTTGTCCCACTGTGCAAGGGACTTTCCTGGGCAGTGCTTCAGAATATAAGAGATATAATACTGGGTCTTGTAAGCATTTTTTGATTTTTGTATCATTTAGCTCCATCATCCTCTAGTARCATGAATTCTTGGGTGGCAGACAGGGAACAACGGCTTGGCTATACCCTGCTAACCTCAGCATAGGCAAGCACAAAAAATAGTGCACATGGCCAGGCGTGGTGGCACAAAATTTAATCCCACCACTCTGTGAGTTCAAGGCCAGCCTGGTCTTCATAGTGAGTTCCAGGACTAARTAAAGAAACCCAGTCTCAAACAACACAGAAAGAAGAGGGAATGGGGGGAGACAGACAGACAGACAGACAGAGTGCACAAAGTCACAGAGGCTTCCCCAAGCCAAGGTGCTCCTTTCTGATGTCAGCTGCAGTGGCAGTCGCCTTAGTACAGAGCAGTATGGTGGCATGAAGACAAGAGCACACACTCAATTGACTTATCACTGCTACTTCTTCTGCTCAGTCTGAGTCTCCTGTTGTGCTTCCTTCACACACCAGACTTCACTGTGGGTGTGTATGGACAGGAGAAAGCCCAGTACACTTGGGGTTTAATACTAACCCGAATTTCAGGTATGCAGAACAAGCAGACAAGGGGCTACTGCTATAAATCACTTCCTAGACAAATTCCATAGGACTTTCCTCGATTAGGTCATAGCAACTTAGAGGTTAAATAAAAGTAAAACTACTTTCATCACGAGCACTAACACATCATATGGCTCCAACACAGCACCACAAAACTGTGCTGTCATCCAGAAACCAAAAGGAAGAGGGAAAGCAAACCCTGTCCTACAGCTAAGAGATGGCCTCATATTAGGGAGATGTGCATTGCAAGATATGAGGACTGGGTTCAGATCCCCGTCAACCATGTAAAGCCAGGTAAGGGAGTACGTATGGGGAAATGGGGCAGAGACAGAAGAACCCCTGGGACCTTCAGCAGGAGACCCTGTCCTAAACAAGGTGGAGGAGAGGACCAGCACTCTCTCCCCTCTGTCTCTCTCCTCTCCTCTGTCTCTCTCTCTCTCTCTCTCTCTCTCTCNCACACACACACACACACACACACACACACACACACACACACACACAGAGGTAAAAGCATAAGAGATGATCTCACAGCCAGGCCATCTCTGGAGGCTGCTGAGTGGTAGACATGAAGTTCTGTGGGGCTTGAAGCACGGAGGACAGGTGTGACACTCCTGCTCAATGAAGAGTCTCAACCAAGTCCCTCTTCCACTGCTGCTCAGGCAAAGGCAGCTCACAGGCTTCCTAGAGGACAGTTTCCAAGCAGACCCTGATCACAGTTCCCTGCTTCAGATCCTTCCAGAGGCCTGCACTGTGCACTGGGCTCTTATCTGGAAACAGCACCTGAGCAGACGACACTTCAGCAGGCCGCCCTGCTCAGGGCCCCCAGCCTCTGATTGCTTCTGCGCATTAGCTCCCTCCCGGGAGTGTCCCGTGCCCTCTGTTTTGAAGAACAGGCTCCATGCTGCCTTCTCATATTCTCTCCCCACTGCGGGTCTTAAAGGAGGCCCGTTTCTCTGTTCTGCCCCCTCTCTCAGTCCACGCACCCCCATCTCTATGGGCCCTACCTTACCTCTACAGAGCTCTAACTCAACGCTTTCCTCACGCCCGCTCCTCCCAGTCCTCCACCCATACCCCCTTCCTCACTCTTTCTGCCTTGGCTCACTTTTTAAAAGCCATGTTGTTGTTGTTGTTAAAATTAGAAATACAGAAAGGGAAACAAAAATGCAGAACAAAGCAAACACTTCCAGTCAAGAATACACTAACACAGCCATACGGTGCTTGTGCGCCTTTAATCCTGGCACTCAGGAGGCAGAGGCACGCACATTTCTAAGTTTGAGGTCAGCCTAGTCTACAGAGTGAGTTCCAGGACAGTCAGGCCTACTCAGAGGGAAAAGAAAGCAAAGCTCTCAACGGTATACTATGTTCCTGTCCAGCTTCCCTCTTTAGAAAGGAGCAGAGCATTAGTGAAGCGTCTGATTCCCACCGACTGTCCTCTTCTACACCCCGCACCCCTGCGGCCCACGGCACAACCTTCCAGTCCACGCCGGCACTTTCCTAAGAAAGGAAAATAACTGCGCTTTCCCAGAACCTAACACAATGACATCGTAGAGAAGAGTCAACTTTCCTTCTCATTTACAAACTCTCCCATGAGGACACTCAACAGCCGGCTTCCTGTGAGTCTAAAGAGCTTTCCTGACTGACCCCATTACGTCCACTGCCCTTCCAATGACTGGTGACCTCCGTGTGTGCCAAGCCCTGTCCCCAAGTACCATCTTACACCTCCCAGTGACCTGCAAAGGAGATGCTCCCAATGCATAAGGCTAACACGGGGCCTCGTGCCAGGCTGGCTGGATCTATGGCTGTCCCTGCCATGTGCTAAGCTGCCCTCTGTCTAACAACAGGCACCCGGGCACTCTTCCTGCGCTAGGCTGAAGTCACTCCTCAGCTCTTAGGATCTTGTGAATTACAGTCACTCTTCCCACCTTGAAGACATGGGCCCCGGTGCTGGCGGGCACACTGGAGCCTCGCTGTGAACTGTAACTCACACATTCAGAACCCAGGCTTCTGCCTCTCTGACTAAACGGCAGAGTGGCTTTGGGGAGGTAGAGAAAGGTGAGATCAGAGTCTTGAATGGTTGGGTCAGGGCTACCAGATTATTCTCCTCATGTTGTTATCCCAGCATTGCTAGTCCCTGCTCATGCCCGCGGGCGGCAGGGCTGTGGGGAGCAGGGGCACAGCACTTACGGTCATGGACTCTGTAGCAGTGGTTCTGCAGGCGCCGGACCTCCCGCTCCTCCAGCACGCCGTGAGTCATCAGCAGCTGGAGGAAGCGCCGATGCACATCTGTCATGGCTCCTCCTCTTCTCGTGCTGCCCTGCATGTTGGAGGGAGCTGGAAAACAAGTGTTTTCACCCGCATGCACATAAGAGCAATGGCGGAGGGTCTGCATCCCATTCTGCTCAGAAACACACACTGATTGGGACTGTCTAAGTTCAGCTTGTGCCGATGACTCCAGAAGTAAAAGGAACAGTGGTAAGCTCAAGTCCACCCCACTGGCTCTGGAGACTCCGGAGCCATAAGCGCCAGTTACAAAGTGGTGGCCCGGACCACTGAAGTCTCCATCTTATTCAGTTTCTAGCATAAAAAGTGGAAATGATGACAGAAATGGTCTCCTAAGAACTCCTGTAAGTCGGTGAGAGCGTAGTACGGCAGTAAACAGCAAACCTTTGCCAATCCCTACAGGATAAGTCTTGAGTCCGTAACCTGTACCCTGAGTCTGGACCACTTACCAGCTCAACAGCCCAGGAGAAACTAAGCCAAGGCCTTGTGTTCTTTCTATAAGAGTAGAGTACCCACTGCGAAGAAGGCTTAACAGACTCCGGCTTCCCCTCCTCCCGGCTGCCAATAAAACATATCAGGAAGACTATGGGCCATTTCTAGTCCTCTGCTCTCTCACAAAAAGCTATCTTTTGGGTCCAGCAACATGGCCTAGCAGGTAAAGGCAAGTGCCACGGAGGCTCACATCTTGAATTCAATCTCCAGGACCCACATGGTGGAAGAGAACTAATTCTTGCAAGTTCTCCTCTGACCTCTACAGGAATACTATGACATGTGTGAGCCCATGTACACAGAGGGACATGCATATATACAAAAAATAAATGTAATAAAAAAACTTATCTTTCTACAAACCACAAAGATCAGAGCCGATAAACACACGACACAAGGCAGATCAAAACACCTGCTCCTGCCAGGCAGGCGGGGCCGGGTAAGCACTACACACATGGGTTTGAAGCTGGGTGGGTAGTACAGGCTATGCAGCCAGACAACCAAGACCACACCCCGGTCCCTCTCTTTCCAAACACAAGGAAAATTCCGCCGAGGATACCCAGAAAAGCATCCGGAGTCTCGGAAGCTAGGCTGACCATGTGACCAGAGGTCCAAAACCATGCTTTGGAGTGACTGACAGCCTCTGTTTCCTGGTCCCGATAAATCAGCTTTCTGTACATGAGGAGAGGAAATTCTTATTTGTTTTTGAGAGTCACACTGTATAGTCCTGGTTGGCTTAAAACTCACCATGAAGACTCGGCTAGCTTCGAACTCATAGAAATACTCCTGTCTCTGTCTGCCCCTGTTTCCTGAGCATGCTGAGATTAAAGGCATGAACTACCATGCCTGTCTCAGAGGTTTCTTTTTTAAATTTTATTTCTGTCTTCTCAGATTACCATTTCAATGAATAAGCATGGCTTAAGGATTCAGTTTCTGCCTCTGCGTGACAGGCAACATGAATTCTGGCTACACAATTAGATTAATGATAACAATGAAGAAAAATAGCTCAATAACAGAGAGCTCACCTAGAATGCACCAGGCCCTAGGTTCAACCCTGGGATAAGGGAGGGGAGAAAAGGAGAGGGGAAGAGAAAATAAAGAAGAAAACCAATTTAAAAATTAAAAAACAATCTATTCTGCAAACTGAGCTAGTGCGGTTTTATTAATGAGTCAAAATGTACTTTATGGTTTTTTTAAAAGGGATTAGCAGAAATAAAGATCATCATAAAGTGGCAAATGGTCACACAAGCACACACACACACACGACTTCTTCAAATGTTGAGGCCTTTCCGAGGAGGTCTCACAAACCTTCATGTTAATTTATCAGGGTTGCAGCTGCACACACAGATCACCGTAGGGTGGGGAACGTGCAGTTCTCTGGATCAGAGGTGAAAGCACAGGGAACAGAGGGAACACTAAGTGCACAGGAGCCCTAAGAACACAGGGAGAAGTGACCTGCGGGACCATAAAAGCTAAAAGTCATCCTGCCTGCCCTGCTGGCTGCAGAACAGGACACGCCAAGGCAGCCAGATCCAGGCTACAGACTGGACTGACTACGAGACAATGAGGTTAAAAGCCAGTACCCAAGAGGTGACTAAGGAAAGTCCATCTGCTCAGAACTTAAGGAATGCAGTTATAAATAAATAATCCCTTCTAGCCAGGTCTGGTGACGCAGGGCCTCGTGAAGCCAGCCCTTGGGGGGTGGGCACAGGAGAGAAGCAAAGAAAGGACAAGACATCCGTGCCAGGCTTGGCATCAGTCAGCCAATGCAGCACAAGTCAGAAGAAAGGGGCGAAGCAGGTACTGAGTCAGTACACACAGAAAACAAGGTGATAAAATGTGCTCATGCTACAAAGCAGCAAAGACATAGAGTAGGAAAGGATGTCCTTAGAAGACACAAAAGCCACAAAGAACAAAGCATAAAAGAATACAGTACTGGCTGACTTCATTATAGAACCTCACCAAAAATACCAGAGGAGGGGAAGGAAGGGGAGGCAGCGACATGCTGGAAGGTGTTTAAAAGACACTAACCACAAGAGCCTTCCTCAGAATACACTAAGAAGCCCTGCGGATCAAGAAGAGAAAAATAAAGGCAAGAGCAGACGCAGAAGCAGCATGAGGTGATGCATAAACAAGAACACATTAGAAGCTGTGATCACACAAGACACATGTGATCACACAAGACAGCCGAAGACACACTGACACGGTCACTGTAACACACACCAGCACTCCCAGGACTCACACAGCTTTGGCAAGAGACTGAGTTTGAAGTCAGTCTGGACTCTGGACGGAGGGAGTTTCAGGTCAGTGTGGGCTACAGACTCTTGCTCAGGGGTTCAGAGCGTGTGCTTCTCTTACTAAAGCCCAGAGTTCTGTTCCCAGCATCCTCAACAGTCCACTCAACAGAACCACCTGTTCAGTCCAGCTGGGGGGGGGGGRACCCAAGGTCTCTGAGAGTATCACAGACATACCCGTGCTCRGACACACATATACATGCATAAAATAAATCTGGGAGAGAGAAGACAAACGGAGGGAAGGGAGGAAGAGTGGAAAGAAAGGGAAGAATCTTCAGTTGGGTAAAAGTGGTGGAGCGCCTGGACCGTGACTTTCATCCGCTTCTGGAGGAAAACAGATTCCAACAAACTTGCATGTCCCCAGAAACACCTGGCAGTACTATAAACGCCTTATCAACTAAGGACTAGCCATATAAAGGGATTCAAACCACACTGTGGACTCCAGGACAGTGAGGAAGGAAGCAAGGCGACTCGCATCCACACGGGTGCTGCTCACAACACACTGCATGCAAGCTGGGCATCGTGGCACAYGCCTTTCATCCCAGCACTCTTGAGGCAGAGGCAGGTGGATCTCTCTGAGTTCAAGGGCAGCCTGGTCTACAATGACAGTTCCAGGCCAGCCAGGGATACAGAGAAACTGCTATAAAACAAAACAAACCACAAACACACAAAACCACACCATATGCAAAAAGCAAGTCACACATTCACACACGATACCAAAGACTGAAAGAACTGTAGACAGAGATCATCACAGGGTCATAGCAAGTCAGTGAGGCCTACCAGCAGCAAGGAAAACAGAATTCAGGGCAGTGGGAAACTTTAGAAAGGGGATTCAATTGGGGGAGGGGGTGGAACAATACCTTTCTCAATCGGGTGGTGGTACACAAGGTGTTCATTTTATTTGTATAAGTATGTTACAAAAAATACTTAAAGGCAACTTAAATATTAATGAGAGAAGAGTAGTACAAAAAAAGGTCAAATGGTGTGATGTGGGGAAAGGAGGTCTGAAAATGCGCGTGGAACAGATCACAGGAGCCATGTTTGCTTGTGGCTATGATAACAACTATCTGCGACAAGGGACTGTGCAGACAGGATTAGCCATAGATACGTGCAACCCACTGGAAGGACTTAAAAACCCAAGCAAGCATCTACAGAATAAGCGAAGTTTGCCCAGCATGGGTGGCCCGTGCTAGGCAGTGTTAAGACGCTGGTGGCACAGCCTGGTTTGAAACTCACCGAACCTCCTGAGGAACAGTGTTTCACAGGAGGGAGCTGAGACCACCAAGGCACACAGGCGGAGGTGATGGGGACGTGGAGGGTACTACAAAAGCAGTCTCTCTCTTAAGGCACTTCCAGTCCATTTTTTTTTTCTAAAAAACTGGACAAATAATAAAACTATGGTTGCTAGGCAGAGGTGATGTACACCTTCAATCCCATCATCACCCGGAAGAAAGAGGCAGGCAGATCTGAGTTCCAGGCCAGCCTAATTTACAGAATGAATTCCAGGACAACCAGGGCTACAAAGAGAAACCCTGTCTAGAAAACATAATCATAGATGATTAGATTGCTTAGATAGGTAGGTAGATGATTGACAGACAGACAGACAGACCAAAAACCATGATCTAGGTTCCTTATCTAGACTTCTCCAGTTTTCCGTTTGAGAACTTGGTCTGGGTTAGAGGTGTTATTTCGGGTTATCAGTACAAAGTGCAACATAACACAGAGCACGGGAATCCTAGACTTTTCCAAAATCGGACGGATGATTCTGAACACATTTAGCCTCGGGCTTTCAAATACTGGCTCCACAAACAAAAGGGGGCTTGGGAGGGGGGGGGGGTGCAGGCACGAGGCGGGTGTGGTCGTTTTGGATAGAATGATACAAGTGGCTGTCACCTAACAGTGCCAGTGACAAGGCACACTTTCACCGCCTGACCCATCAGGAGATCGAGAGAGAAGCTACTCGAGTTCCAGGTCAGCCAGGGCTACATGGTGAGAGCATGTCTCAAAAAGACAATTTTTTTAAATTTAAATTAAAAATGAACAACTTGTTATGGAGCTGTTCCAACCCGTGCCCTTTGAGGGCTTCAGTATCTCGCCAGMGCCGAAGCCTGCGCCGACCCCACGGCCGATCCCATCGCCCACAGACGCCCGCTCTGGTCCCCGCAGCACCCCAAAGTCTTCATACGTACCGCAAACCAGCGAGGTCACGCCGGAAGCCACTCTCGGAGCCCGCCTCCTGGGCGGAGAGATCGCCAGTAATGGAGCTCCTATTGGTGGTCTATGCGCATTCTCCTGCTCACTAGGGAGAACTTCCGTTTCCCCAGCCTGCGCTGTTGCCATGGCACCTCCGCACCTGTGGGCCGCGTTCCGAGCTACGCGGTTTCCCGCGCGGTTTTTGTACTTCCCGGAACGGCTTCCGCCGCCCCCGCCTGTCGCTAGCTGGAGGAGCGCCCACGGCGGGACAGTCCACAGCCTGAGTCGTAGTAAACTTAATGCAGGCTTTAGACTGGAGAGGAAGAATGTGGCTTTTGTTTTCCTGTGGCCTGAGCTAGAAACTTGGTTCTGCAGCTACCGATTGAGCGTCGACCATTCAGGAGCTGCTAAGTGGAGTTAAAACAGTTGGTTCTGGGGTTGGCTAGCGCAGTCTGTGACGTGCTTGCTGGCCAGGCAAAGAGAGTCCTTGTATCAAAAAACAAAAGTGGAAGCATTCTGGGGAACCATATCTAACGTTGGCACACACACACACACACACACACACGAACCATATCTAACGTTGGCACACACACACACACACACCCCAGTCCTGAATATGAGATTTAAAAGAACTAATTGTACCAAAAAACAAAGTGGAGGCATTCTGGGGAACCACATCTAATGTTGACCTCACACACATAGGAAAAAGCATAAGAGAGGATCACACACACACACACCGGTCCTGAATACAAGATTTGAAAGAACTAATTATTTGTATACAGGTGATCCCACTGGCCTGCTTTCGGGGACCTAGCTGCTGTTTAAGTCCTCACCCAGGTGCATGTTGCAGATAAAAGGCCTCCTCCCCAGCCATCCTAAAACTGTTCTCTGTCGCTCTGTTCTCTGTCGCTCTGCCTTCCGTTTCTCTTTTGCTAGGCCCTTTTCTCCATCTCATAGCAACTTCTTTGGCCTGAGTTTTCTGAGACCGTTGAACCTGCCCCAGAGTATGTTCCCAATAAACCTGCTTTTATATTTTTAATTTTGCTTGACCTGGCTTATTCCGTCAGTGGGGAAATTTACTACCTGGGGCAGAAACTTTTTGCTAATGTGCAGGGAGAGCTAGGACAGCAGCTGTGGAGTGTGGCCAGGTACCGCTGGTTAAGCCTTAGCCACCCACCTAAGAATTGTGAGATGATGAAATTGCCAAAAGGAGTAACTTCAAAGAAATCACTTCAGCTGACTGCTGAAGGCATTTCCTTTCCGTGCATCCCAGACAAGAATCTCAGAGCTGGAAATGCACAGGAAAAGTGACTAATTATACAACTGTACAAAGTGCACAGTCCAATCTCTGAGAGCACATGTGGCCTCTCACCACCCCTGGAGTCTTGGACAGCTTCTTATCCTCTGGAGAGGTCTTCAACTGAGTAGAGAGACTAACAGTACAGGGGTCATTGAAAGCTTGATCTCTGGAGGTGAAAGGCCAAGATCAAATAAATTCTGGTTCTTGAACCCAAAAATCTCTGAGCACTAGGACAAAGCACTGGGTCAACCCCTAGCCTGAGCCTACCCATCTATAAAGAACCATAGTATCAGACTGAGGACAGGGTTGTGAAGACGAACTGTGAACCCCTGGGGACGGTGAATAATAAATTCTTGGTAACTGAACTATCAATGACAAAGAACTTTATATAAGCTCGCATGGTTGGTTTGCCCTGCAGTCTGGAAAAACCTTTCAAACCATTGTCAGAATTCAGAGTCAAGGGTATGTCTCAATGGGTAAAGACGCTTGCCAGGCAAGCCTGAAGTGAGAGATGCAGTCGTTTCTTGCAGGCATGTTTAGAAGCTGTAAGCCTACATTCCCTGATGCTCCCAACCCTGGAAAGTCCTCTTGTTACTTGTTTGTCCAAGACCCGTGTTGAACCAGGAGTAATCCGCTACCCGGATTCCCTGAACTGCTTAAACCCGTAAGATGGTCTACATTCTCCCTTGCTCCACCCTCTCTAGCTTACTTAGCCAATCAGAAATAGATTGTGCGGTTGAACCTCAGCCAAGCATGGCACACTGTTTTAACAAGATAGCACTGCCTTGCTGGGTAACTTTTGTCTGGTGGTGTATTTCTTTTGTGACACCAAAATACTCATTTTTCAACTAGATCCACATGGTAGAAAAACTGACTCCCAAAAGTTGTCCTCTGATCCACATATGCAACACACACACACACACACACACACACACACACACACACACACACAAATAAATGTAATCAAAGTAAGGGCATCTCACAGAAGACTGGCATATCCAGCCAATCTGAAACCATGGGTCAGCATTTTGCMTTGGCAGAGTCTGTTTGGAGCTGGGGAGAGCCTCACCTCTGTTGTCATGACAATGTGTTTTCCTCTTGTGCAAGATGGAAAAGCTGAGGAGCAAAGATGGAACCCAGGAACAGCAGCAAGTCCAGGGTCCAAGGCCCAAGAAAGGAGGAGGAAAGAAGTGGAGGCTCCGAAGAGAGCAACATGCGGGGCGGGACAGAGGGACTTAGGCTATGCTCGGGAGRGTCGGAGGAGTTCCAGARCGATGGYCCATAGGTTTGCAGTTTAGATGACAACGTTTCCATGGGGCAGCCAGGAATCCAGAACAGACTCCAARAGGAGAGGAGCCTCGAAGCAGGGCAGCTGAGCATTCTCTTAGGAAGTGTGCTGTAGAAAGGGAAGCCTTGAAAACTCAGTAGCCAGCTGGAATAAAGGCATCGGTGCCTCAGTGTCTTCTGTTTTCTCCGCCATGATGTTTCCCATTTTCTCTATAAAGGAGTCTAACGCTGCCTAGGAGATGCCGGGGAGGAGGGTGAGAGGGTGGAGGCAGAAGATTTGGAGYACACATCAAGATGAACGCCAAAGAGGAGCAACGCTTGACACCGTGGCTGTGGAAGTGACAGCTGTCTGAGCCCAGAGGCAACGCTGTCCTTAAAGTGCCCCTCGGTGGGCCTGTGTGGCTAACTCCCGGAAAGCACCTGTAAGCGTGCTCAACCCAGGACACGGGAAAGTTGAGAATGAAGAGGCTGAGTCAGTCAGAGGGCTCAGGGAGGTGAACTGGTTCAGCGGGCCTGAGAATGYGCTGTTGAAATCCAGCCACCTTGCTGACAGCAGTCCTTCCCCTAGCACAGGCGCCTTCTGAGGCAGGGCCTTTTGAGTGTAACAGACTTCCAGCTGCCAGGCTTCCTCACCCGAGGACATGAGCTTACAGCAAAG